>JAOPFK010000451.1:0-21999 GCA_026122265.1 Ammodytes dubius
TAAAAAAACAAACTTCTGTGTCGTTTGAAAAGACTCAATGCATTGTTGGGAGGTTGAGTAGGAAAAGTAACCTGTCGATCCATAAACAAAATCTTCCCGGAAGTAAGTAGGGGAGAACGGGGTAAGTAAGCACACTTTTTACTCTAGTGAGAATTGCTCATCACCAAAACATCTGTCAATAGCCATTCCTACATTAAATTGAAGCTTAAGGTGTTGGCTTGAAATGTGTGTCTCTCTTTTTTTCCAACTTATTGTAATGAAGAAGTAATTTACCATCAAAGACACTCTGACACATTGTGACAACCAACCCCATCAAGGGGTCGGTTGTCACACACTATGGGGTTGTTTGTCACAATGTTATCTTAATGGGAAAAATCTTAAAAAGAAGGCAATGAGGCAGAACCAAATTTGAAAGTTTAATTGCATTGTCAAGTTGACAAATAGGCCTACATAACTTACTGTAGCCTTGGCAGCTGGTCTAGTTTGGGATGCACTGGGTTGTTTTGATTTTGTTGCCCTTTTTTCTTTTGCTTGCTAGCTGCCTTTTCCTGCTCTATTCTTTCCTTCTCTGGGGTGTCAGTGAGGATACAGCTTGACAATTTCTTTCGTTATTGGGTTCCTTTTCTGGCTGCAGCCTTGAGATAACATGTGACAACCAACCCCCCAGAAAATTTGACGACCAACCCCAACCTGAATTTCTTGCTAGCATCAAGGCCAACAACCATCTGACAACTAATTAGCTTGCTAACAACAATCTAAACTATAGCTTACCCTTCACACTTTCTGAGGGTAACAAGTGTTTTGTTATAAACCCATTGTGTAAAAGCCTAGAAGAAAAATACTGAGAAGAATTTTTTTTTGAATTTGACATGAAAAACACAAAACATCCTCTCACCTGAAATGCAGCTGTCTTCCTCCAAGGAAGTCTATGTATGTGACCTCTGATCCCAATTCTGGACCTTTTTTATATCAACATTTCAGAGCTAGCGCGCTCTGGTGGCGAGATATAACGAATGTGACATCCAACCCATGTGACAAATTACCCCGTTCTCCCCTACTCATCTGGGCATTTCTCGCCTACACAAACTCGCATACACATCCAAAATGTACTCAAATTGACATCAAAATTAGTATGAGTAGGACGTTGGTATGCTTTTCGAACATGGCTTTTGGAACCACACACACACACACACACACACACACACACACACACACACACACACACACACACACACACACACACACACACACACACACACACACACACACATGTTTGTAAACAAGTGGCAAAGTGAGTGGAATGTGGTATTTATTTATTTTAAAAAATTTTAAGATAATTTTTTGGCATTTTTATGTTTATTAGGTAGTTTGGAGAGACAGAGAGGAAATGTGTCAGAGAGGCTATGACATGTAGAGAATGACCACGGGCTACATCATAACCCGGGTCTGCTATGAAGAGGACTGAGCCTCTTAATTGGCAGAGAGCAGTGTGTGGTGACCCAAGGAATGAGATCAGAGTATGGTATGATAAAATAATAATTCATTTTATCCTAAATAAAAAGCATACAGTAAAAGATGATAATGAGGAAACTATATGAAACAATTAGTTAAAAAAACAAGTATGGCCAATAAAAACGAGTCTATGTAAACAATAAGAAGGAATAATCTTAAATGAAAACAAAGCAAAACTATAATAAAAACATAACAGCCACATAATAAAAGAGGTTGGAAGCTCAGCCCTGTTACCGAGGAGGAAGGTCCACATTTCTTGGTGTGGCCGTAGGTTAACATTCCATGTCTCTGCTTGTGGTGTGGTGGCCTGCTCCCATATAGCAGCCACATCCAGGAGGGTTAGCAGACCCGTGGTTCAGGGGCTCCACTCAAGCCACTCCACTCTGCTCTCTCCTCAGCAGCTCTGCGACATGGAACTCACCAGACAGTTCAAACTCCTGCTGCTGACTGCAGGCTACTGCTTGAATGTTATTGCTGGAGGACACTTGTTCTTGAACTCCCGGCTAGCCGACTACATCATAGATTGTTGGCCCCTCGGCTGGTCTCCATCGACCCCCTCCAGCAACAGTCCTTTCTGGTTAGCAGTTGCTACAGCTGCACTCTCAGTACCTACTGTAGGCTTTATTGTTATGGAACAACAGCAATCAAATTAGTTAAAAGAACGTAATAAAATAATCAGACTATGGTATTTTACTTTGAAAGAGACTATGACATTTAGTAGGGGAGAGTGGCCTAAGTTGTGCAGGTGGGCAAGTTGTGTCACCCCTTGTTTCTAGAAAACCATAGAAGAAATTGGAAATGTGACTACATATTTAAGAAGAGCCATCCATTAAACTCATCCTATAAAGAAGGGAGAAACATGGAATAAGATATAAGCACATTTAAGCTAAAAAAAAACAGTTTTCTGCCTTTCAAAGTAAAATTTCCATGATCAAGGTTTTTTGATTACTGTGTCTGAACAATTATAGACACGTTTGAAAACATTTGACACATGTTTTAGTGCTTTAGTATGCTACACTTTGTGTCTATATAGTTAGCACGATGTCAGCCCTAAACTGCTGCATCATGCGTATTATCCAAAATTCTGGGGATGGGGTGATTTGTGCCAGAGGGCCTAGGTGAGTTATAAGTAAGTAAGTAAGTAAAATGTATTTATAAAAGCACATTTATAACAGTTTGCACTGTCCAAAGTGCTTTACATAGTGCATTCAGTAGGTAAAAAATTAAGGTAAAATACCAATAACCAAAATAAACTAGAACTGCAAGCAGTTTTGACCGGGGGCCAAGCCTCCGACGCAACTCGTCGCTGCGCCGGCCGCTCACTTCACAGAATCTGTGGATGTAAAGTTTTTGACTCTGGGATGTTCGGTTGGGGAGTAATGAGCAAAAAGAGATCGTCAACCTCTCCACTGTAAAAAATTGGAGAGGCTGTCATTCTCTCCACTGTAAAAAAAACATTTTTTTTCCTTTTCTGAAAAAGTCCCGCCCACATTAATATTTCTTGGCCATATTTCTTATATAGACTCGGGTATGCCCCTTGATGGTTTCCCTGGAGTTTGAAGAAAATTCCTTTGGGAGTTGTATAGGTATTGCTGTTTACAAGCTGATATACATTTAGTGTGCTTTTGACGCCCCCTTATGGATGAATTTTGCAAAACTGCCACGGTGGAACGATGCAGCTCAATTCACAGAACAAGTGGATGTCAAGTTTTTTAATGTGCGATGTTTGGTTGGCGAGTTATGAGCAAAAGCAGATTAAAATGGCGGCCGGAGCTAATTGCACAATGTAATGTCAATGGACATGCTATCTGAGATTAGCAATTGCGCCTTTTTTCTTTGATGGAAAAAAAAATCAAATTTTATTAAAAAGTCCTGCCCACATTACTATTTCTTGGCCATATTTTTTATATAGACTCGGGTATGCCCCTTGATGGTTTCCCTGGAGTTTTAAGAAAATTCCTTTGGCCAATTAGGAGATATAACATTTCCTTCTTTATGGCGCCCCCTTATGGCGAAATTTTCCAAATTTTTTATTGAACGCAATTAAGGGTAGCCCCAACATATGTCTAAAATTTGGACTTGATCCGACTTATGATTTTGGATTTATGAATTTCTACGTAAAACGTAGCTAATCAACAAATATTTAAAACGCTACCGTTTCGTTATCGATGGTCGGATCAAAATTCTTTTACAGGATTTTTTCCGTATGGGTCGGTAGATGTTCTGTGCAAAGGTTGGTGTCAATTGTCGAAAAATTGTGGGAGGAGTAGCGAAAAATAAGTTTTTCAGTTTGTTTGCGATTTTGCAAAAAAATCTATATATTCGCAAATGGGCGTGGCCTATGCCGAAAGATGCAGCTGACTCCAGTGAATCTGTGGATATAAAGTTTTTGACTGTGGGAGGTTCGGTGTGGGAGTTATGGCCCCAAACGCGTTTTCCTTGGTGTAGCGCCACCTAGTGGCCGGCATGTCTGAATTTTTTTTGTATGCTGAGAATTCACGGACCTGGATCTAGTCATGCAATTGGCAAGTCTGCACCCTTTACGGTTTGGGCTGTGGACACAGTTTTAGGCGGGACAAATAAGAATAATAATCCTTACTAAAACAATAGGGTTCCCTGCCCCGCAGGGCTTGGGAACCGCGTTGCTCTGCATAACGCGGTCCCAGTTCCTGCTCGGGCTTGGCCCCCTAAATACATAAAGCCCAGACATCCACATATAAACAAAGATAGTAGTGCAGAGGTAAGATAGTTAATTGGGAGGAAAAACCAGGGTGTACAGATGGGTTTTGAGCCATGATTTGGTCACCAAAAGAAAGTGATTGTCTACAGTAGCTCAAAAGAGACTGACATCTCCATTCCACTTAACGACACCACTGACAAGAGTTCAGATGGCCAGAAAGATGATGATGGTGACTTTGTCATTGTTAGCTTTGCAGGAAAAACCACCTAGATCTGCTAGGCCTTGTTTAAGAAAATTGACCTTCAATCTTTGTAAAATATTTACTTTATTTATGTGGTACTCTCAAAACTGTTAATTTTATTTAAATTAGCCCAAGGTAATTTTCTTGAATTTGAAGGGCTTCAGGATATTGTTATACATTTATTTTGTACATTCATTTATTCGCCCCATTCAATGTGAGAGGAACTTAAAATGTAAGCAGCACCCAGGTGGAACTGTTGACACTATAGTAGTTGCGCTACGGGTTGTTGTCATTGGGGAGCACCTCCGCCCGCATCCTCAGATGCAACTTGGATGACAAACTGACTGCTGTGTCTTCATTGCTTCTCACCATTTCTGTATATTACAGGTCAGTAGTTGGTATAAAATGTCAACCTTCTAAAGCCTTGTTTTATATGTATAACTGTTGAAGAAGTTCGGGTCATGTTTTGAGTGTTTTAGCGAACTTAATAGACTTTAAAATACTGCCGTTGAGAACAAAGGGAGAGAAAAGAACGTAAGGCACGAAAGCTCCGGCTCCGCCGATTATGGGTTTATTATCGCCCTGTGTAATGTATAATTTAAGGTTTATTGTCAACCTTCTAAAGCCTTGCTTTATATGTATAACTGTTGAAGAAGTTCGGGTCATGTTTTGAGTGTTTTAGCGAACTTAATAGACTTTAAAATACTGCCGTTGAGAACAAAGGGAGAGAAAAGAACGTAAGGCGCGAAGCCTCCTGCTCCGCCGAATATGGGTTTATTATTCGCCCTGCGTAATGCCTTGCAGGCGTGCCGCTTGATGTAAGGGTTATTGTGTGTATTTTGCACAGTGTTATTTTGATGTGTGTTCTCCCGCACACACTGCAGCTTAAAGGGGAATTTGAGTAAATGTTAAAGGTTCATGGCTATAGTTTTACAAGTTATGAAGAATTTATGATGTTTATATTAATGCATACTGTTTAAAGATAAGAGTGTAACTGTTACATCCAGAGTCACAACTGGGTTTACCTTGTATTGAAAACATTTAGCTTTCTCTGAGTGATACTTTGTGTATGTTTAAGTGTGTGTGAATCTAGAATAATTGCAACTTACATGTTGCATTCAAGTACAGTAGATAAATGCTGTAATTTGCACTGTATTATTACTGATGCCTTAACTCACTTATACAGGTGAATGTGAATTAGAATAGGATGTATGTGAACTATGTAATGCACTTATACAGTTGAAGACTGAACAAAAGAGAAACTCAGGAGAAATGTATTGTATTTTATTTGTGAATTTGAATATAGATGCAACTTGGATGACAAACTGACTGCTGTGTCTTCATTGCTTCTCACCATTTCTGTATATTACAGACATCTTTATTGCTACGTGGCACCTCAATCCTGGGACCCGTAACATTTACTTTAAATAAACCTTAAATAAGTGATTGTCTAATGGATTTGTCTTGCATTACAGTTTATGAGATATATATCATTGGCACAATTTACCCCATAGTATTTTCTCCAATGGCACAACTTACACCACACCGGGGGCAAGTTGTGCCACAAGACAACTTTTTTTCCGAAAGCTATATTTCTTCAACTGTTTATTCCAGATACAAAGTTTTTATTGCCAGGGATGCACAACACCCTGAAATATATGTATATATTTGAGTTGGAGACTTTACTGTAAAGATTACAGTGGGTATTCCCTTCACCAGTTTAAACACCCCTAAATTAATATCAGGACGTTTTCATGTAAATATAGCCTGCCAAGTCTATTTGTTCCTGGTATAAACTTGTTCCACTATAAAGTATATGTGTTCATCGACCCCTACACTTTTACATGGCAAGAAAAGACCAAAAGCCGATTCACACAATTCCCAAAAGGTTTTACTTTTCACCAAAAACCTTCACACCTTTTATCACCTTAAAGGCTCTGGTTTTAAAGCATGTGACCCTTTGACCCTGGCCTATCTCCAGATCTCCCCCTGTGTTGATCCCCTAATGACCCTTACAATTGTCACTTCTAATTTATCCTAGGTTAAGTCCAACATTCAGACCTTTATCCCTCAGATAAGTTTTTAGAAAAGGAGGAGATTAGAGTATAGGTTTTAATTATTCTGGTGGATGAATACCTCACAATTACCCCTGGCTTCAAAAGACTACCGTTAAGTCCTCACTAAGTTCATACACCTGGATGAGCTAGGCCAATAGATAAATGCAATTCCCCCTTTATTCATGGAGCGTGTTTATGGGATGTGTATTCTTTTAAATCAGTAGTGTAGCCGTAGTGTAGGTTTGAATTGCTTACCTCAGGAGCGCCGCGATCTCTTTAAAGAAAAAACCCTAATTAGGTCCTTTTTCCCAATACTATTCTAAAAATTCAGGCCAAAGATTTATAACGTTTTTAAGAAATTTTATTCAATCAATATAAAAAGATTATACGTTCACAATAAAAAAAAGAAAAGATAAAATAAAATGAAAGGAAGGAAAATAAGTCCCTAAACTCCCATTAAAGTGGTTTCTATATGTATATGAGAAGTATGAGTTCCCTTATGTGTTGTATGTTTTTGTTCACATTGAATTTAGTTCATGAGTTCTCCCATTTTCAATCCACAAGGGATCAGGAGTATTCTCATCTTCAGGTTTTTTTAAAGCTCTACTGTCTACACAACTTCAATAGTTCTGGGTGTTGGCCGATTCTTTCAATCTTTTCATATATGTTTGAATATCTTCAAATGATATGACAAGTTTGATTTTGCGACACAACAATCAGGAAAAGTTGGTTCAACAGTTTATTTGGTTGATCCACAAGAGATCAGGAGTAAAAGTTTGTCCACTGTCTACACAACTTCAATAGTTCTGGGTGTTGGCCGATTCTTTCAATCTTTTCATATATGTTTGAATATCTTCAAATGATATGACAAGTTTGATTTTGCGACACAACAATCAGGAAAAGTTGGTTCAACAGTTTTTCAACCTCAACTCCATGCTATTCTACAACCTGGTTCATCAATTAGTTCCCATCAATAACCCAAATGGTCCCTTACCAAACTTCTCAGAATAGAAAAGGAAGAATTGGTTCCGAGCCTCTTCCCCTTCTTGAAAAGAAAAAATAACTCTTCTAAATTTTTCTAAGTATTTTGCACTCAAAAAGATTCAGAGTGTTTCTTTCGAGTTTTTCTTCTAAGTCTTTCGTCCATGCTAAAAGAACAAAAAAGTGGAACAGTCAAAATTTCCCCAAATAAAAGCAGTCAAAAAAGCTCCTTCTTTCTCAAAACCCTGGCCTTAAATAGTCTGAAGACAGAGAGAGTGGGTGTGTGTATGAGGAGGAGAGAGGGTGGGGGAAAAGATGAGGGTGTGTGTGTCCAGCTCAAGGACCCACTGCCCCCCTTGTCTCTCTCTCACCCCTGACCTGTCCCAGGACAAGCCCAGACATGCCTTTTCAGAGAGGCCTTGTGAATTCACAATTATGTATATATTTCAGGATAAAAACTTGAATACAACACCTTTAGTGATTCTACCTTAATATTAAAGGCCACTTGTTACCTTGCCTGTGTTATTAAAAATATCATACTTTTCCCTACGAAAACAAGAAATATACATTTCACATTCTCCTAGGAACAAAATATGTACAATGAAAAGTTGCAATATTCTTGCCTATCTCAACACCCTCTCTTGTAACTTCATAATTGGACATATTCAACCATCATCAAGACAATAAATGCCTTCACAATAAAAATCATAAAAAAAATAATCTTTTTTTTTTTTTTTTTAACCTGATCCACAAAACATAGCAATATCTCACAGCCACAAAGCAGTAGGATACAGTATCCGTAATATGAAACTACAAATAAAGAAAAGCATAAACCCAGTAACCATAATACTAAGGTAAAACCCAGATCACCAGATCAAAAATATAAAAAGCAAGAAATAAGTGATGGATTACCAAAAACACTAGTTACTAAAAATGTATTATTAAAAAGTCAGATAAAAACAAAGGATCATAAAGGAAAAAAATAAGGAAAAAGTCATCAAGCCAAAAACATTTTAGTACTATTGTAGAAAAATCACAGCATCTTGACCCAATTTAGAGTAATGAGTCCGTTAGACAGTATAGTCAAAAGTTCTTAAGCTTTTGCAATGTCCACAAAACTAAATATAGTCCCACGACGATTCAATCATAATCCATTTTCTTCGGCCTGTTGAGGCTCTTCTTCAAACACAGAGCATGTAGATGAGTCAATATCTGAGTGTCTGCTTACACATAAGGTGGCAGCCTTTGTCCCAGGCATTCACCTTTTTATAATCTTCTCCAAGCTTAGCATATAGGACACTTTCCCTTGGCTCGCTTCGTAGAACATCTGCGTATGCCCAGCAGTGAGAGCAGGAATAAGGGCAGATGATGAAAGGCCCATGCAGGACAAGGTAGAGTTGATGCCCCAGCAGGATAGAGTTGCCGACCTACAGCAACTGATGGAGGTGCAATGGTTCACCTCACCCAGCAGTGGATGATTCTGCAGCTCGGCACCGGGATAGCAGAAGGTCTCCGCCCTCGGCAGGAGAACTTGTCGGACCATGGATGAGCCAACGAGGAGGCACTGGAGTTCCGCTGTTTGGCCTTGCTGCGCTGCAGAGCAACCATGTGAAGGCCGGGCTGGATCACTAGCCTGCAGTGTTGATGCCCGCGGTCCAGAGCGGCAAAGCTGCGTAGGTTGAGCCGGGCGTCTGGTGGATCCTTCTGAACGTCTGATGACGGCATCCTGCAGCATCCTACGTCGGTTCTCTCCCGTGTTGTAACGACGAGACGTCTGGGAAACACCGGCCACAGGTGGAGAGGAGACAGCGGCGGCGTAGGAAGCAGCGGCGGACAGCGTAGTGACAGCGGAGGAAGAGGAGGCGGTGTCACAGCTGAAGATGTAGCTGTCAGGTGACGCCTGTGTGTCAGCGGTGTAGTAGGCCCCAGAAGCTTGTCAGCTTCTTCTGCAGATAAAAAAGTCTCCAAGCGGTTGTGATATAGTACTCCATGTTAAAGAAAAAATGCACATCAACAGCTAAAGCTGCTGAAGCTATATCTGGGATTTATAGAAAGGATCATGTAGAGTCTTGGTAGAATATAGAGCTTAATGTTTAGTGAATAGGCAAAGGAGCCCTCTTGTCCATGAGAGGAAAAATATCTCATGATTGAAAAACAATAAAAAAGTAGCAAATCAAACCAAAAACTGTAGTAATCCATCAATAAAATAAAGTTAAAAATAAAGGTAGCAAAGGTGTCTTTACTGGTGTTATGCTTCTATTGGTATTTATTTTTATTAATTAAAATAACAAAGAATAAAATTCACTGGTTAAAAGGCAAGTAGAAAAGCCTTCAGATTTTGTTTTAAAAGAGCTGAGAGTTGCAGCAGACCTACAGTTTCTGGGAGTCTATTCCAGACATGCGATGCATAAAAACTGTAAGCTGCTACTCCATAACTATGTTTTGGCCACTAAGATAAATCAAAAATTATGATTTTATTTTCCCTAAAACACTGATATAGGAAAAGATTGGATGGGCTGGCAAAAAGAAAATTAAAGGGTGCTCTGGCCAACCACACAATGGGCCGTCGGACCAGAGACTCTACACTGCCTATAAGTAACTAAACTTCAAATAAAGCCGCGAAAAACAGGGTTACCAGTCCCATCCTTCTGTAGCAACATAAAATAAAATCAGAAGTCATTCTATTGGTGATTTTAGTTTTACCCTCAGCTAGGAAAACAAACAAAATTGTGCTGGGAGAACAACATCTTCTATGATCGAGAAGACTGAGATTATGTGAAAAGATCAAAGAAAAAAGAAAAAATACACTAAAGTAGTAGAAAGTAAAAATTAATATATAGTTACACTAAGTGCAGGTGGTAAAGAGGTGAACGTCGTAAACTAAGGCCATTAGTTAAGAATGAGATGTCTCCAATGGAGACACCTAGACTAGAGACTGTCCATCCTTGCTGTTATCAGTCCCAAAAGGGTTAAAGGTCACAGGCCAGTGAGAAATGGCAAGTGTACAACTGGCATCCCTCTCTACCCACTTGACTGATCTTTGCACTCTGAGAAAAAAGGAAGATAATTAAATGCAAATGTATTTACACATTTCAAATAAAAAGCGCCCCTGAGGAAGACAATACCCACACGGCTTGTGTTATGTAGATAGAGGTCATAGGGATTCAACATCAGGACCAGGTAAAAATGGGATAAGGTGACTCAATTTTGTTTAGTTTATTTTCAGAGTAGTTTCAGTTGTTTCTTTAACCCATCAACCATAGCACCCTGTTGACCTCTGACCTCAGTTGTGTTGTAAGTGCATTTTAGGCGTGAGTACCAGGTTCCCTTTAGAGACACATAAATAATAGGTGTCCAACCTGGCCCTTCATGTGTGCACCTGCAGTAATTACTTAAAGAGGCTTTCTCAAGTATAACTGTGGTGTGCGATTTTACCCCCTCCAAGGGCTATGGATCTTTGTAGTTTAAGCCGAAAAGAATAATAGTTGCCCTGTCTTCCCTATAAATCTTTAATATAAGTAAACAGTGACTATGGGTCTATTAGTCTTATCAGCCCCACGTGCTGGGCGCCATAAAGATTACAGTGGGTATTCCCTTCACCAGTTTAAACACCCCTAAATTAATATCAGGACGTTTTCATGTAAATATAGCCTGCCAAGTCTATTTGTTCCTGGTATAAACTTGTTCCACTATAAAGTATATGTGTTCATCGACCCCTACACTTTTACATGGCAAGAAAAGACCAAAAGCCGATTCACACAATTCCCAAAAGGTTTTACTTTTCACCAAAAACCTTCACACCTTTTATCACCTTAAAGGCTCTGGTTTTAAAGCATGTGACCCTTTGACCCTGGCCTATCTCCAGACTCCCCCTGTGTTGATCCCCTAATGACCCTTACAATTGTCACTTCTAATTTATCCTAGGTTAAGTCCAACATTCAGACCTTTATCCCTCAGATAAGTTTTTAGAAAAGGAGGAGATTAGAGTATAGGTTTTAATTATTCTGGTGGATGAATACCTCACAATTACCCCTGGCTTCAAAAGACTACCGTTAAGTCCTCACTAAGTTCATACACCTGGATGAGCTAGGCCAATAGATAAATGCAATTCCCCCTTTATTCATGGAGCGTGTTTATGGGATGTGTATTCTTTTAAATCAGTAGTGTAGCCGTAGTGTAGGTTTGAATTGCTTACCTCAGGAGCGCCGCGATCTCTTTAAAGAAAAAACCCTAATTAGGTCCTTTTTCCCAATACTATTCTAAAAATTCAGGCCAAAGATTTATAACGTTTTTAAGAAATTTTATTCAATCAATATAAAAAGATTATACGTTCACAATAAAAAAAAGAAAAGATAAAATAAAATGAAAGGAAGGAAAATAAGTCCCTAAACTCCCATTAAAGTGGTTTCTATATGTATATGAGAAGTATGAGTTCCCTTATGTGTTGTATGTTTTTGTTCACATTGAATTTAGTTCATGAGTTCTCCCATTTTCAATCCACAAGGGATCAGGAGTATTCTCATCTTCAGGTTTTTTTAAAGCTCTACTGGCTACACAACTTCAATAGTTCTGGGTGTTGGCCGATTCTTTCAATCTTTTCATATATGTTTGAATATCTTCAAATGATATGACAAGTTTGATTTTGCGACACAACAATCAGGAAAAGTTGGTTCAACAGTTTATTTGGTTGATCCACAAGAGATCAGGAGTAAAAGTTTGTCCACTGTCTACACAACTTCAATAGTTCTGGGTGTTGGCCGATTCTTTCAATCTTTTCATATATGTTTGAATATCTTCAAATGATATGACAAGTTTGATTTTGCGACACAACAATCAGGAAAAGTTGGTTCAACAGTTTTTCAACCTCAACTCCATGCTATTCTACAACCTGGTTCATCAATTAGTTCCCATCAATAACCCAAATGGTCCCTTACCAAACTTCTCAGAATAGAAAAGGAAGAATTGGTTCCGAGCCTCTTCCCCTTCTTGAAAAGAAAAAATAACTCTTCTAAATTTTTCTAAGTATTTTGCACTCAAAAAGATTCAGAGTGTTTCTTTCGAGTTTTTCTTCTAAGTCTTTCGTCCATGCTAAAAGAACAAAAAAGTGGAACAGTCAAAATTTCCCCAAATAAAAGCAGTCAAAAAAGCTCCTTCTTTCTCAAAACCCTGGCCTTAAATAGTCTGAAGACAGAGAGAGTGGGTGTGTGTATGAGGAGGAGAGAGGGTGGGGGAAAAGATGAGGGTGTGTGTGTCCAGCTCAAGGACCCACTGCCCCCCTTGTCTCTCTCTCACCCCTGACCTGTCCCAGGACAAGCCCAGACATGCCTTTTCAGAGAGGCCTTGTGAATTCACAATTATGTATATATTTCAGGATAAAAACTTGAATACAACACCTTTAGTGATTCTACCTTAATATTAAAGGCCACTTGTTACCTTGCCTGTGTTATTAAAAATATCATACTTTTCCCTACGAAAACAAGAAATATACATTTCACATTCTCCTAGGAACAAAATATGTACAATGAAAAGTTGCAATATTCTTGCCTATCTCAACAACTGTCAAGGCCTCACTTTAAAGTCACTTTGAGTAAAAAGTAGTGGTGGGTTAACGTGCTGCGTTAACGCCAGACTCTTATCGGCGATAAAAAAAAATATCGCCGTTAATCTCTTATTCCACCTCCTGTTCGGCTCAGGGGAGATGGTTCCCTCCAGGGCCGATGGCTGTTCGCCGTCGGGGTGAACCCCCTTCCGTGTGTCATATTTTTTATTTTATTTTTTTGAATCGCCAAATAGGGGAGAACGGGGTAAGTAAGCACACTTTTTACTCTAGTGAGAATTGCTCATCACCAAAACATCTGTCAATAGCCATTCCTACATTAAATTGAAGCTTAAGGTGTTGGCTTGAAATGTGTGTCTCTCTTTTTTCCCAACTTATTGTAATGAAGAAGTAATTTACCATCAAAGACACTCTGACACATTGTGACAACCAACCCCATCAAGGGGTCGGTTGTCACACACTATGGGGTTGTTTGTCACAATGTTATCTTAATGGGAAAAATCTTAAAAAGAAGGCAATGAGGCAGAACCAAATTTGAAAGTTTAATTGCATTGTCAAGTTGACAAATAGGCCTACATAACTTACTGTAGCCTTGGCAGCTGGTCTAGTTTGGGATGCACTGGGTTGTTTTGATTTTGTTGCCCTTTTTTCTTTTGCTTGCTAGCTGCCTTTTCCTGCTCTATTCTTTCCTTCTCTGGGGTGTCAGTGAGGATACAGCTTGACAATTTCTTTCGTTATTGGGTTCCTTTTCTGGCTGCAGCCTTGAGATAACATGTGACAACCAACCCCCCAGAAAATTTGACGACCAACCCCAACCTGAATTTCTTGCTAGCATCAAGGCCAACAACCATCTGACAACTAATTAGCTTGCTAACAACAATCTAAACTATAGCTTACCCTTCACACTTTCTGAGGGTAACAAGTGTTTTGTTATAAACCCATTGTGTAAAAGCCTAGAAGAAAAATACTGAGAAGCAAAATATTTTGAATTTGACATGAAAAACACAAAACATCCTCTCACCTGAAATGCAGCTGTCTTCCTCCAAGGAAGTCTATGTATGTGACCTCTGATCCCAATTCTGGACCTTTTTTATATCAACATTTCAGAGCTAGCGCGCTCTGGTGGCGAGATATAACGAATGTGACATCCAACCCATGTGACAAATTACCCCGTTCTCCCCTACACGTAATCTATCTATGGTCTATTTTCATATTTAACTGGTGCTAATTATTACATTAACGCTAATTTTTGTGCGCGTAGTGTCTGCTGAGTTGCATCTCTCCTCTCCTCTCTGCTCCGTTTTGTGAAGGGGGGGGGGCGGGGCTCCACTGCCGATACACACACATACACACGCAGACTCGGCACAACACCGGTGAGCACACACACCCAGTTAGAGAGGTAGAGAAGACAACTACACACAGTAGGTTGGTGTGACAGAAAGTCCAAAAGCCAACGAGTACATTATAAATGGAGTGAAGTCTACCCCGACCGTCTGAAAAGCAGCGAAAATATCCGCGTTTTTTAAATGCATTATGCACCCAACGTGAATCTAGTAGCGAGGATGCTAACGTTAGCTCTGCTGCTAGTAGCCTACTACCAGTTAATGTGCAGTTCAACACAAACATCAGCAACAGTTATCAGAGGAACATCTCTACAGCCTGCATAGATCTCAATAAATGGCCCAGAGGTGTCTGACTTCACATACCATGAGGCAGTGGAAGCTTAAAAGTAAGCTACTGGAAAAGTGTTCAAAACAGCCTGTCCTGAGCCAAATTTTGAGATTTTGAATCAAATCACTCATACACACATTAAAATAATAGCCTTTAACTTTAAAACAGATTGTTGTAGGCCTAATTTTTTTTTTGCAGAAATAAGTTTTAAAGAATTGCTGTTGTAAAAGGAATAAGGTAAAACAAACAAAAATAAGTGCTGTTAAAGTTCTTTACATGATTTTTGTTTGCATAAAACATGTCTTGTTTGCAGTTATTGTAGGTTTAGAAACAAAAAATTACAAATGTTCCAACTCAAATAATATTTGAATTATAGCCTCCACTTTCAGTATGACCCTTAACTCATCTATACTACTGTCCATGATTTGTTTATACATTGTCAATAAAAAGCCAATATAACAATTATTTGAACACGACTAATATAAAAAAAATTGTATAGGGGCCAGTACAAATTGACTTCGGGCAAGTAGAATTCAGACCCACTTGCCCTAACGGGCAAGTGAAAAAAAACCTTAGCGTTGAGCCCTGCCTAACAGTTTGTAAACACAAGTACATCTTGTTGAACATTATTTATTTTCATCACCAATTATCATAGTAGAACAGCTTCCTCAAGCAGTTTGTGATGCATGTTGGAAACAGGAGATGAGCCCCTGGTCTGATGCGCCACCTGGCTTGAGAAACACGTTCTCAAAGACTTACTTTGAGTCATTATTTAGGGAGCACACACACATATTATGAATGAATTCAAATGAGCCATTTTAATCTAGATTAATCTAGATTAATTCCAAAATTCAATGAGATTAATCTAGATTAAAAAAATTAATCTATGCCCACCTCTAGTAAAAAGTGGCACAACTTAGGCCACTCTCCCCTACATGGATCGCTGGCGTCTGTCCGAAATCCGATGAGTTGATTGCAGCTATATCAATCAATCCTGATAGCGATATTGGATAGCATTAGCTCCCATCCCTAACATAGCTCTTGTGTCATCAGAGGCTAGCTGCTGATGTGGAGATTTATGCTCATCTGTGTCGCTAGCAACAGAAGAGTTTGCAAACTTTCCATTCTTTGCTCTTACCTTGAACATTGTGCTAGTAAGTCTGGTTTAAGTAAGAATTATATGGAGGTTGACATACAGCCGAGTACAGTTTAATTCCAATAAATCAACACTTGATGTAGGAGTGAGTCAGGATTGTGGAACATCAGTGTCAGATTGTGAAACATCTTGTTGAATCACATACATACAACCCGTACACTGCAGAGATGTGGGCTGCTGGCAAGGTGTACAGTACGCTGTCCTTCCACTGATGTGTAAACTCAATTAGAGAATTGCTCTATGCTGCTCAGCACGGCTGAGACTCAGTAACTTCACAGCAGGACCTGACTATGTGTGTGTTTGCGCGCGTGCATGGGTGCGTGCGTGCGACCAGTGATGCCAGTAACGCGTTACCGGCATCGGACCTCTTTTTCAGTAACGAGTAAATCTAACGCGTTACTATCTCCAAACCAGTAATCAGATTAAAGTTACTCATCAAAGTCACTGTTCGTTACTTTTTCTGTCATTTCCCTTAGTGAAACATTTTACATAAATGCACAAATGACTGCGATTGCGATTTAATGTAAATAAATGTGCGCGCATGTGTCTCTAAACGCTCCAACTGCTCCAACCGCTCCTCTCGTCTTTTTGGTAGCGCCCCTCATCTCTGACATGCAGCGTGTGTGTGTCTGTGTGTGTGTGCAGTAGCATTACGGCCGAGTCTAAGCTGAACTGTGGCGCAAAACAAACGTTCTCCCCCCCCCCATGAAATATAGCGTCTGCTATGGGGATATTTAGGATTCGGGTACGGTGACGTTGAAGAGATAGAAGTGTTTAAAACTTGGAAACTTATAGTCACGTGGCGACCGGTGGCCGCACACACCCAGTCCCATCAACACATGAAACATCGTAGAGAAAAGTCAAATTAATGCATGAGAGTGAAGGGCCAATCACGTTAAGTTTAAAGACACTGCTACTGTCTTTGCACTTTGGAGGAATGCATTTATTTTCATGGGGGGAAAAAGCTTTTTTTTATTACATTTTTCAAACCATAATTTTTATTATTTTGAAAACAGTATGCCTATAGGCTACTAGCCTACAAGCTTTATTTTATATATTTTCAATGATTCTTAATATGTGCATGTTTTAAATTGAGATATATGGGTTTCAAAACCTGTAAAGTAACGTTTAAAGTAACTTGTAATCTAACTTAGTTACTTTTAACGTCAAGTAATCAGTAAAGTAACTAAGTTACTATTTCAAGGAGTAACTAGTAATCAGTAATCGAATTACTTTTTCAAAGTAACTGTGGCAACACTGTGTGCGACCTAGTATGAAATCCACCACTGGGATGACACATCATGCCTCTTTCAGACATGACTTTATTTTCAGTGTCCTCCACTCATACTGTAGTAGTAGTAGTAGAAAACTTTATTGTCCCCGTGGGGCAGTTGGGTTTGCGGCACAGTCGCACTTCATGACATGACATCAGACAAAAGACACAAACAGATAGTCCATACATCAGACACTGACAGACATAACATGAATAACATACATTACACACTGCAATGCACTATACACCTTTGGACATGACCAGGCCAGCTGGACATCTAGCTTATTTTGACTGATTTAAGGCTTTTATGGCTTGTGGTACAAAAGAGAATTTGGATCTGTTCTTGGTCATAAGGGGTACGCAGAAACGACGACCAGATAGCAGTAGTTTAAAATGGGTACTGCTCACACTGACCTTGTGCTCATACTTAGAGCTTTCTATCAGAATCATGGCGAGAGTAAAGCACAACTTCTCTCACATAAGGGATGTGTCATCAACTACTGAAATCGTTCGTAGGCGGTCAGTGATATACTTTTATGTCTACTGCACCAAAAAACCGGCTACAAGCTTGGGGGTTTGGTGTTTTGTGCCCCCAACGGAGCCTTCAAGGTAGCGCTGGTTAAGGTTAAGGTTAGGGTTAGGGTTAGGGGATAGGGCCTTCCAGGCAGCGTTGGGGGCACAACACTCCATCGAGCTACACAGTCACTGCTTAATAAAGTGATATCTTTCATATTTACATGAAATCAAATGACTCTTGGCACTGCCTCAGACTGCCAAAGCCTCATAGTAACTTCAGACTTTGGAACAAATCTGCCTCACTAACTTTTTGTTTTGTTTTGCCTTTTATTTTTGTGTTCACTTTTTCAGTTGTGTGTGTATGTGTTCTTTGAAGAAAAAAAATCTAAATCCATCTGGCCACCACACACACACACACACACACACACACACACACACACACACACACACACACGCACACGCACACGCACACACAGACTCTCTCTTGTCTGTTTCTCAGGGGAGCCCTCTAAATGTCAGATGCGGGTTATTCCTATCCAGTGTCTGTATGCAGCACAGTCCCTGTTAGCCTGTTAATCAGTCTTCCCCTGCCTGCCCAAACCACTGTGTGGAGGGTAGCCTACATGCAGCTGCTTGAATCACAGTGAAATTAATAGAAATGATTCGGACTGGAGCAGAGTGTATTAAGGATCAGAAGAAGTATCATGGGTCAGATATGAGAGCACAGCTTTTCTCTCCCAAGTTCAGAAGTGTGTGTGTGTGTGTGTGTGTGTGTGTGTGTGTGTGTGTGTGTGTGTGTGTGTGTGTGTGTGTGTGTGTGTGTGTGTGTGTGTGTGTGTGTGTGTGTGTGTGTGTGTGTGTGTGTGTGTGTGTGTGTGTGTGTGTGTGTGTGTGTGTGTGTTTCTGTGTGTGTGGGGGGGAGGGGGGGGTTAGAAAACACAACCGTGGTCTTGGTTTAGCCCACTTGTGACAGAAGTGCTCTCACACACACACACACACACACACACACACACACACACACACGCACAACACAATTCCCCTCCACTTTTTCGGTATCACTCACTTAGTACATCTCTCTATTTTAGGGTGTGTTTGTATGGTAACACCCGCCAAATGCAGGTACATTAGTCTAAGAGAGTAGGAAGTTATTGTGACCACCCGCCACTTTGGCTGGTGAACGATGTGTGCTCTGCCATCTTTTCTAGCGACTAATAATCATCCATGAACTTAACAGTGTTGGTGCGGATGTCAAACACACCTCCGCTGGCACTCGGCAGCTTGTTGGGGCGTAACATTGCTGCAGGTTAAATGATGTATTTGCACTCTTTTATGATCACGTGAAAAACATACGTATGTATCATTATATAAAAAAATATTCTTATTTTTAGTTTTATGGAAAGAGAAGAGATTGGGGTCATGATCATGATCAGACTTGAATAATATTGACATGCACTGAAACTGTGTGTGTGTGTGTGTGTGTGTGTGTGTGTGTGTGTGTGTGTGTGTGTGTGTGTGTGTGTGTGTGTGTGTGTGTGTGTGTGTGTGTGTGTGTGTGTGTGTGTGTGTGTGTGTGTGTGTCTTTGTGTGTGTGTGTGTGTGTGTGTTGGTCTTTGTGTGTGTGTGTTGCCAGTGTGCAGACAGACAGGCCCAGAGTGCAGTGTTCCTGCCAGAGTTTGCCCTCTCCCCTCAGGGCAGCTTCATGGAAGACGCTACAGGAGATCAGTTTCTTACCTACAGATATGATGACCAGGTCAGTCACATACACTCTTTATTTTTCCTAAGAACAGTTTGGCTTTGCTATAGCTGAGGCTTGTACATTTTGAACTGGAATTTCATCAGTTTATTTTTCATTGCTCCCATATTGTGTATTTACCTTTTACTTGATTATTTATATTTTCTGGTTCAGGTACATGGGGTCTTTCTGTTTGAAAATTGACTGGCCGGCCACCATGTGAAAGAGTTGTACTGATCTCTGTTAATTAGACATTAGTCAAACTGGAACTTTCAAATGAGACTGGAAATACTTTAAGACGGTAGATAAAAGTGAGTTGGCATTCGGAAGTATTCACTTTACATTTTTCAGTGGTCATATTTGCTAATGCACACTTGAAAATCAACTCACTTTAAAATGACACATTAATATCAACCATAGGGGAGAGTGGCCTGAGTTGTGCCAGTGGAAGAAATTGGAAATGTGACCATATATTTAAAGGTCACATAGTATGCTAAATGCACTTTTTAAATGTGTGCCAACATATCCATGGGTCCACCGTGTGCCTAGAGACTGCCAAAATATGAAAAAAAATAACAATCTCTCCTTTTCTCACTCTCCCCCTTTCTGAAACCCCCACCCCTCCCCCCCAATATGCTCCGTTCAGAATTCTCACGGTTTATGACGTCATAAACTGCACAGCCACATCCCCATATTTTCTTTATATGTCCATGCTTCCCCCCCCCCCCCACATTAGCAGTAGTCTATGATAACCCCACCCCCCCATTTCTTATTGGTCCACGGCCCCAAGATCCGATGGAAAATTTTCCGAGTGACAGCCATGTTGCTTTCCCCGCTAAGCGACAAGATGCCTACAGCCTGAATGTTACATACACCAACACAGAATGCTTTTGCTCATACTCCACTAATTTATCTTAACCACAGCAGTCTATGCCTCGTTTTTAATAACACAACGGATAGGAAGCTACTTGTGGGTTTTTTCAAACAGTGAAACTGAAAGAAATGTTTGTATTGGTATTTTTGCCTGACTGGTGTATAGCTATTTAGCTTTGGGACAAGCATTCAGCTTTTGCTCATAAAAACATAATTCTATTACCCACACCAGTCTGGAAATGCCTCGTTTTTAACAGGACAAAGGATTGGAACTTAATAGTGTGGAAGTCAACTTTGAAGATATTTTTTTCACTGATTTGTGTGGTATTTTTAGCCGGTAGCTTCCGAGCTAGCTTCGAGACAAGCATTCAGCTTTTGCTCATAAAAACATAATTCTATTACCCACACCAGTCTGGAAATGCCTCGTTTTTAACAGGACAAAGGATGGGAACTTAATAGTGTGGAAGTCAACTTTGAAGATATTTTTTTCACTGATTTGTGTGGTATTTTTAGTTTATTTTATCGTCTGAGTCTTTTTTTTTTAACCTTTATTTATACAGGTAAATCCCATTGAGACCGAAGACTCTTTTGCAAGGGAGACCTGTTTTCCTTTCCCACGTTACACATTCATACACCGATAGCAGGCTAACTATCGACATTCACACGTGGCAAGGTGGGTGAAGTGTCTTGCCCAAGGACACAACAATCATGACACAGGTGGCAGGGCGGGGATCGAACCTCCAACCCTTTGATCATCGGCCAACCCGCTCTACCAACTGAGCCACAGTTGCCCCACAGTCTTATTTTTAGCGTTAGCGCCCATGTAGCTTCGGTTGTAGCACCAAGTTTTGCTCATAACACGCTGTTTATATTCCCCACAGCAGTCTGAAAATGACTCGTTTTTAACATGACAAAGGATGGAAAGATATTCATGTAGAAATCAAACTTTGAAGCTACTGTTTTCACTGGTTTTAATCATGTCAGGTCATGTCAAACTGTTCTCTAAGTATGGCTTAGCTCCGGCCGTGTAAACACTGTGTTCGCAGTCACGCAGTGTCTCTCTAGTATCGCGAGAGCACGGCAGAGACGGTGGGAGAGCCCCATGGACATATAAAGAAAGCCCGGCAGAGAGGTGGGAGGGGCCAGCCAGATCGCACAAATATAGGTTATCCTGAGACCAGAGGACAATCAGGGTATAGAGGCTTGCTACAATAAATGATCTGAACGGGTTTTTCAGCAAACATCTAAAAAAATAAGTATTAGGGACTACTTACACCATATAAAATTGACAGCAAAGTGCATAATATGTGAGCTTTAAGAAGAGCCATCCATTTGACTCATCCTGTAAAGAAGGGAGACACGGAATAAGATATAAGCACATTTAAGCTAAAAAAAACTGTGTTTTGCCTTTCAAAATAAAATGTCCATGATCAAGGTTTTTTGATTATTGTGTCAGAACAATTATAGATAAGTTTGAAAACATTTGACACTTGTTTTAGTGATTTAGTATGCTACACTTTGAGTCTATACAGTTAGCACGATGTCAGCCCTAAACTGCTGCATCATGCTAATTATCCAAAATTCTGGGGTTGGGGTGATTTGTGCCAAAGGACCTAGGTGAGTTATAAGTAAGTAAGTAAGTAAGTAAAATGTATTTATAAAAGCACATCTATAACAGTTTGCACTGTCCAAAGTGCTGTACATAGTGCATTCAGTAGGTAAACAATGAAGGTAAAATAACAATAACAAA
>JAOPFK010000452.1:0-7500 GCA_026122265.1 Ammodytes dubius
TGTGCACATACCGAAGATTTTTAGAGCAAATTTGATCAAGAACAGCAATTGTCCTTCAAGTAACTTAGCCATTGAGAACATTTGTGTGTGTGTGTGTGTGTGTGTGTGTGTGTGTGTGTGTGTGTGTGTGTGTGTGTGTGTGTGTGTGTGTGTGTCGTTGTCTCAGCTAATTTGAGCCTTAGCAGATCCATTGCCTGGCTGCTCTGAAAGCTGACCCTCTGTGTATTGATCTGCAGTTTGTCTCACACACTCACACACTCACACACACACACACACACACACACACACACACACACACACACACAAGCACACACACACACACACACACACACACACACACAGTCTGAGTGCTGTGGTTGAAATTTGAGTCTGTTCTGTCAGCGCGTCCGTTAGCACTCATCAGCTCTTCACCGGATGCACTCATGAAAAATACACCTTACCTCACCACAGCAAAAAGTCTAGAACTGTGAAACAAGGTTGTATGGTTTTTAGGGGTGGGAAAAATAATCGATTTTCCGATTAATTGTGATTCTCTCTCAAACGATTCCGAATCGATTCATAAAAGTTAATAATCGATTTATAAAAAATAAAAAAAATATATAGGGGAGAACGGGGTAAGTAGGCACACTTTTTACTCTACTGAGAATTTCTCATCACCTAAACATCTTTCGATAGTCATTCCTACATTACATTGAAGCTTAAAGTGTTGGCTTGAAATGTGTACCCCTCACTTTTTCTATCTTATTGTAATAAAGAAGAAATTAATCATCAAAGACACCCTTACACATTGTGACAACCAACCCCATCAAGGGGTCGGTTGTCATACACTATGGGGTTGTTTGTCCTCACAATGTTATCTTAATGGGAATAATCTTAAAAAGAAGGCAAGAAAGCAGAAATAAATTTGAAAGTTTAATTGCATTGTCAAGTTGACAAATAGGCCTATATAACTTACTGTAGCCTTGGCAGCTTGTCTAGTTTGGGATGCACTGGGTTGTTTTGATTTTGTTGCCCTTTTTTCCTTTGCATGCTAGCTGCCTTTTCCTGCTCTATTCTTTCCTTCTCTGGGGTGTCAGTGAGGATACAGCTTGACAATTTATTTTGTTATTGGGTTCCTTTTCTGGCTGTAGCCTTTGGATAACTTGTGACAACTAACCCCCCCAAAAATGTGACCACCAACCCCAACTTGAATTTTTTGCTAGCATCAATGCCAACAACCATCTGACAACTAATTAGCTTGCTAACCACAATCTAAACTATAGTTTACCCTTCACACTTTTTATGGGTAACAAGTGTTTTGTTATAAACCCATTGTGTAAAAGCCTAGAAGAAAAATACTGAGGAGCTAAATATTTTCAATTTGACATGAAAAACACAAACAGTCCTCTCACCTCAAATTCAGCAGTCTAACTCCAAGGAAGACTATGTAGGTGACCTCTTATCCCAATTCTGGATATTTACATATCAAAATTTCACAGACAGGCGCCTTCTGGTTCCGAGATATAACGATTGTGACAACCAACCCGTGTGACAAATTACCCCGTTCTCCCCTACAGATGTGTATATGAATATATTTTTGAAAATCACACATAGGTATGTAGGTAAAAAAAAAATTGCATCGAGATGCATTGAGAATCGATTTTGAATCGGATCGTTGACCTCGGAATCGGAATCGAATCGAATCGTGAGGTGCCAAGAGATTCCCACCCCTAATGGTTTTCTTGTTGGATTGCACAGGGTTTGATAGGATAAGGTTTGGTATATCACACTAAATAGTATAAGTGATAACCAAGGCAAGGCAAGTTTATTTCTATAGCACAATTCAGACACAAGGCCATTCAAAGTGCTTTTTACGCAAGGGATAATGTAGAGCGAACGGGTCACTTGCTAGACATAAAGACCGACAAGCTGAAGCAGGAGCCCGACGCGCAGCTCTTGTTCATGCTTGAAAGTGACATGTAATAAAGGGGCATAAAATACATCAAGATGGGGCGCCCTTAGCTCAGTTGGTAGGGCGTCCCCCCCATGGGCCTCGGCCAGCATCGGACCCGGGTTTGATTCCAGCCCGCGGTCGTTCTCTGCATGTCACTCCCCTCTCTGCCCCATTTCAACTCTGTCTCTACACTATCAATAAAGCATAAAAATGCCCAAAAAATATCTTAAAAAAATAAAAAATAAAAAAAATACATCAAGATTAAAATACATCAAGTACAGACCAACACACGACTTTAGGATTTAACTACAGTTTTTTTAACAGTGTATCCTGTCTTGTAAAGTGGTGTGTGTGTGTGTGTGTGTGTGTGTGTGTGTGTGTGTGTGTGTGCGTGTGTCTCTGTGTGTGTGTGTGTGTGTGTGTGTGTGTGTGTGTGTGTGTGTGTGATTGTAAGGGCGCAGACAGGACGACCAAATCAATATCTGTGTTCTCTGAGAGGGAGATATGAGAAACCCCAAGAGGAGGAAATCTGTATCAAACTTCAATATCAGCGAATTACTGTGTGTATGGATGGAGCTGTACTGAAACACACACACACACACACACACACACACACACACACACACACACACCTTCACACACACACACGCACACACACACACGCACACACACACACACACACACACACACACACACACACACACACACACACACACACACACACACACACACATTTACAATTACATTTCTCTGCTTTCCCTGAAATCTCATATTGAATTTTCTCCATAAAGTGCCTACAGAGTTTTTTTTTTATAGGAGAAACAGGAAAATGTTTGTTGCAGAAAACAAGAAACAAAAACGGCAAAGCCAAGTGAAATAGAGACAATGCCCCAGTGCATCCTCTTCAAAAGCCTGTGTTTATGAACGCTACTAAATCACAGTTCACTTTGCTTCACCGTGGTCATATTACTATTATTAAAGACCTACTTCACCGGTTGGAATATGAAGGTGTATTGAACTCTGAGATCCTATGTAGAATAAATGTGCAAAAGAATAAATAAATCGGATCATCTTAGCCTGAGAAAAGGCTGAAAGAGTGTTTTATGGTCTCACTGTCTAACCCTACAGTTTCCTTCTTGTGACATCACAGTAAGTTCTAGAATTCAACGCTCCCTGTGTAACCCCAACCCTTTTGAATAATAAAGTGGCCTTCAAGGACAAGAACAATTCTAAATTTTAAACAATGCACCTGATGACATTCCAACTATGACACTTTCAAGATGGCGGCACTAGGCCTTGGTCCAAAATATGCAGAAATATGGACATATATGAGACCCTTTCTAAGAGAAAAAATAATAATTAAAAAAAAGAAATTCAGCTATTATGCACTAAATTAAATGTACTTATGGATATTATAATTACTTTCTACAAAATCTGCTAGGAAATAAAACCCAAAATTCTACACACTGCAGGTTTAACAGACATGCACAAGGCAAAAAAATCAAAAACACACACACAATGTCTTACAGTAATAAAGTCAGCTTAGATCACTGTGTGTTTGTCTGATCAAGAATGTAACACAATGTACGTGTTTTAAACCCTCTGCTTGATTCAGAGAAATCTCATGTTTAGTTTGATAGTGCGACATTATAACATTGTGCTGAACAGACAGAGAAGGATTTGAGTAAATAAACATTCAGAATCATTTGTAATCCAACATCACAACATCACGACTTCACTGCTTTGGTTTCTCAATGTGCAGAGCAGGAGATACGAGCTGCAGAACGCAATGAATCAGTGCCAACAGCTCCAGGGTTTAACACACACACACACACACACACAATGAGACGCACACAGATATACGCTGCACGCACACACACACACACACAGACACACAATGAGACCCACAGACACGCACACAGGCATAGCATACAAGCACACACACACACACACACACTCACAGATATACGCTGCACGCACACACAGACACACAATGAGACACACACACACACAGAAACATACACGCACTCACTCACACACACGCACGCACAAACACACATACACTCACTCACACACACACACACACACACATACAGAGACACACACAGACACACAATGAGGCACACTCACAAACGCACACACACACACAGTATTCTCCTGACCTATTTTCAAATGCCACAACACAAAAATCTAGGAGAGCAGAAGAAAACGAGGAGGAGACAAAAGACTCGAGACAAATGGAATTAAAAGAGATGTTCAGTTTGAATCACTCACTCTGTCTGTACTGTGTGTGTGTGTGTCTGTACTATCAGCTATAGGAACAGGGTTTACTGTCTGTGTGTTGGCCAGAGGGGGACTTACAACAGTGTTAATACACAGCCTAGGCTCTGTAAACAGGCTATAGCTACGGCAGACCACCTCAGTTTATACTGTATAACTGTTTACAGAGCCTAGGCTGTGTATTTAGACCAGATTTTTTTTTCAGCACACACACACACACACACACACACACACACACACACACACACACACACACACACACACACACACACAGTACAGACAGGTAGCGGATCATGAGGAGATATTCACTGATTTTGACAAAAAAGTGATTTTTAAACAACCTACACATAGATCTTTCATACATACACACCCCTTGAAACAAATGGTTAACAAAACACATGTAATGTAGGGTATAGGGTATAGGTAACATAGGACCAAATGCCTGTTTTCTCAAGGCCCCAAATTGTCTAAATCTATGCGGATGGTTTTGGTTCCCAGTATGATCTATTAGCTGCCACTCTGGGAAAGCAAACCCGACTCTGACATAAACCCTGTTCCTATAGCTGACTCACTCACACACACACAACACACACAACACACACACACACACACACACCACACACACAGACACACACCAGCACACACACACACACACACACACACACACACACGCAGTACACACACACACAACACACACACACACCACACACACACACACACACACACACACACACACACACCACACACACACACACACACTAACACACACACACACAGACACACACACACACACACACACACACACACACACACCCACACACACACACACACACACACACACACCACACACACACACACACACACACACACAGACACTAACACACACACACACACACACACACACACACACACACACACACACCCACACACACACACACACACACACACACACACACACAGTACGAACTATTAACTGCCACTCTGGAAAAGTTAAGCCAACTCTGACAGCGCAGAGACGGAGGGCAAAATAACAGATTAACAACCGTAATTTGTCATGAGGTTATAATGGCTGAAATTATACGCAATCCCCCCCCCCCCCTCCCCCTTCCCTCCCTCCCTCCCTCCCCACCCCCCCTTCCTTCTTTCTTCTATCAATCTAAGTGTCTTCTGCGGTTGGTTTCAATTCACATTTTATAGGCAGCGGACCATGTGCTTTCCATTTCTCCCTATAGACTAATAAAGGCCATTTGAAGGAGAATGGAGCGATTTGATTGGAGGAGGATTATCGTTTTACTTAAAAAAAATAAAAATGTAAAACCTCAGAAGTTCACAGCGAGATGTTTGACAGTTACAAACGCTTTCTGGCAGCTTCAAGTTTCTCCCAACCGACGGACGAGACCATTGATTCTTTAAACTGACACAGATATGGAGGAATATACGCACAGGCATGCATGCACACAGATGCACACAGGCAGGCATGCATACACACAGATGCACACACACACAGTCATACAGTTATACACACACAGCATGCACATACATACACACACACGCATAGCAGGCAAACACGGACAGACACTCACATACACATGCACAAGGAAAAATACACACACTGACACACACATACACAAACACTCTCACACACACACACACTGACACACAAAGGTCGAAAAAGGTCACAAAGTCATAAAAGAAAATTCTGTAACTATAACTAGTGGTTATATGTCCTCCGTGAGACATACAATTGCTGAGCGGTGAAAGTACAGTGGTGGAAAGTACAGAGCCTTTTCACACACACACACAGTAATACACCCACACACACACACACACACAGTAATACACACACACACACACACCGCACGCACACACACACACACACACACACAATAACACACACACACACACAGAGCCCTGTAAAGATGAGAGGAGCAGCCATATGCTACCACTGTCAGAGTAGCTTAACGTGAAACTACAGCGAAGTCACCAGACTGTAATGTGAACAGTCAGACTGTGGAAACTCCTCAGGCTGTTTTGTCTTCTCTCTTCACGAGAACCCTTTGTTTCCCTTTGTTTTAGTATGAAACTGTAAATACTGTGTGTGTGTGTGTGTGTGTGTGTGTGTGTGTGTGTGTGTGTTGTGTGTGTGTGTGTGTGTGTGTGTGTGTGTGTGTGTGTGTGTGTGTGTGTGTGTGTGTGTGTGTGTGTGTGTGTGTGTGTGTGTGTGTGTGTGTGTGTGTGTGTGTGTGTGTGTGTGTGTGTGTGTGTGTGTGTGTGTGTGTGTGTGCTGAAGGGATATCAGATAAACCTCACTATGAACCCTGGCCTGGAAAACTCACGGTCAAAAAAAAAAAAGCATATTGATTCTTGCCAGTTCACCCTAGCTTTCAATCGACCTCTTTTCATACAGACATAGTCACACACACACACCACACACACTCACACACACACTCACTCACACACACACACACACACACACACACACACATAAATATACTCACTCACACACACAGACACACACACACTCACTCACTCACTCACTCACTCACTCACTCACTAAAAAATAAAAAACATAATTCATTGAAATCTTTATTCCTTAGTTTTTCAACTTTTATTTTTCCAAAACCTCCCCAGGTTGAGAGCCAGTAATAATTTTCTTTTTTTTAATTGAATTGAATTAAATTGAAAATGTTTTTATTTCGAACAAGTAAATAATAAAAATTAAAAAAGCAATAATAAACAATAAAATAAATGAAACAAGTGAACAGTTGCAATAAAGTAATATTTACACACAATGAAAACCACAAATGAAAATAAACCGTCTTACACTTTGCTTTACCTGTTCGAAAAGGGCTGAGAAGAAGAAAACTTATTTAATCTCACCCCTTCTCCCTGATTTATATATCTATAATGACTATTGGCTTCCTTATTAATGATATAATAATAATTGAAAAATAATAATTAATACATATTAATAAAGTTCAAGTGGTTAAGTTTGGAAGACTATTTTTACGAGAGTCATTGTGCTTGAAAGCTAAACAATTGTGACATAACAACAGGACAATACCTTTGGTACCAAACAAAGCTTCAACATGAATGTGGTTATAATATTATAATAGCGGTGACTTCAAAGGCAGCATCAAACGTGGGAAAAACAAACATCCCAAACTGCTCAGGCCTTCTTTGGAAAATAGAGAAATGAATGAGTTCAATTGTCAGTGTCGAGTTGACCGTTTTAATAGACTATACCTCTCTGTGTTGACATGAATGCTGTTTTTTTAATACCTCAT
>JAOPFK010000452.1:12500-21688 GCA_026122265.1 Ammodytes dubius
CCGGCAGGGTACTTATTTGAGCCAGAGTACACTGCCGAAGAAATGCAGCAGAGAGAGGAAGAAGCGGCCGTGCGGAGAGCGGCTGCAGCTGCGTCAGCTAACGGTGCTGACGGCGGGGACCCACAACCCGAGCGGCAGAGAGCCAACAGCAACTGGTGGTGCCGTTGCTACAATTGTTCTCCGATGCCAACGGAAATTGAGTCCTACTGCTGCCACGAGTTTCATCGTGGACAATTTTTGTTAGACGCTGTGGCTAATGCCAACCCAGAGGGAAACCAGGAGTGCATTACAATGCACACAAGTTTTAATCCCCACATGGACAGAGGTGTCCTACAAACATTTTTCAATATCCCCAAAAGAAATTGGAGAAGGCAACCAAGACCAGCAGGACCGGGAGGGCAGATGACCATGGCGTGAGTAACATTATCTCTGTCACATTATTGTGATGCTATCTGACTAAGTCACATTTTGTGTTGTTTTAGCATATGGTGCAATGCTGTTGTAATTCTAACTTGCCATTTTCAGCACTTTGTGTTTACAATGGCTGCTATCGTTACACAGCTACCCATAGAATAACCACTTGTTTTGTATTTTGCTTTCTTTAGACAATATCGATTGGCCGCATATCGGTTCTTCGTCGAGTGGGTGCTCCAAGGGGAGAGACTTGGCAGGGGGAACCGAATCGTCTTACCTGCTTGTGTGATACAGCGCATACGATCACTTTATCCATCTCCAAATGGTCAGTACAGAGGATATGTCGAAGTGGACGAAGCTATGGTTGAGCTATACTAATATATATATATATATATATATATATATATATATATATATATATATATATATATATATATATATATATATATATATATATATATATTTTTTTTTTACTTTTATTTTCTAATATATTTTGACCCATGCAGCTAAACGTTTTTACTGCTGCTAACTATGTACACTTATTGACACTTTATCATTTGCAAATATGTTCATTCTCCACTGTGTTTTCAAAATAAAGTCATTCTGTATAAACTTGATTGTTCTTTTTGTCATAGCATAGGTAAACATTTTAATACAAAGGTATTTGATTACATTCTACCTGCAGGACATATGACTTATCAAATAAATAAAGTACAATTGTTTCTGAGAATGAATCATAACCACTTTATTGATCCCAGATAAGTGACATAGAGTAAAATATACATAAAAAAAGAGTAAAATATACATAAAAAAAGAAGTAAAACTATGTGCATTATTCTATACAATGGTATCAAATCAGTTTTATTTGTATAGCCCAATATCACAAATAGACTTTTGCCTGGGCTTCACATTCCATACAGTATGAGAGCTTCTGCCTTTAGACCCTTAGCTCGACTGGGAAAAAACACCCAGTAAAAATATGAGGCACTAGCACCAGGGAAGAGACCGTTCCTTGGACAGCTGATCCCACACAGGGTTGCTGTTGTTGATAAATAAACAACTTCAATCTTGAAATCTGGACTGGTGTATTGCAGCCGCTTCTTCTGTTGTCGGTTTTGGAACAACTGCAATGTTTGGAGGGAGAGCAGGCTGAGGGAGCTGGAGTGAAGATGTCGGCACTTTGTAGGGAACGGTAGGGTCTTTCCTTCCTGCCATGACGAGATCAACCAGGGATGCTCTGAAGTGGTGTGTGCGTGGGACGTAAATGGTCTTCGCAACCCATTGCTTGGTCCGCCGACAATAAACCAACTTCCTTAGAAGCTCACCTGAAATTACAAAAAAGAAATATAACAGAAGACCAATAATAATCTTACTTTCAAATTACCGAGCACTATTTACAAACTCAAAGTCACTTTACAAACAAAAGACGTGGTGACAGGATTTGGATTGAGTGATACATGCAGCTGCGTTTGAAACCAGTTTTAGTCTATGGTTGGTGCTGGAGGAGTGAGTTTACACTTGTATGCTAGTGCTCACTGTCCTTACCAGCCTTTACCAGTGGTTATAGGGAAGTGCTAAACTCATTCAAATTTATAGACTTTATAAAATGTGTTTCCTACCTCTGCTGTTAGTGGCAGGCTTCCTTTTCACAATATTTTCATTGTGGTCCATAACTGCGAGTAGTCCCCTTTCCCTCATGCCCATATATGAGAAGTGTTGCCTCTTTGGCATGTACTTTAGCATGGCAGAGTGGAATACTTCCAATGAACCTGTGTAACATAACACAATACTGTAATGTACTATAATGCAATGTAAATACTATTGTTTACAGATGGTAAAATTCTAAAACACAATATTGCTTTTCAAAAGTGAATGATGCAAAGTAAAATGCTCACCGGTGTGTTTGAAGAGGGCCATGTTATCAAAGTCTTTTAGAAGACGCTTGTCTTTTACCAGACCACACAAGTCCTGATAAGCGGGTGACTCCACTTCCAACCATTTCTTCTTCTTCCTGGCCTCCTCAGTCAGTTGTTCATGTAGGCAATGCTGCTGAACACCGTCCTCATCAGTCCAGGTGTGGACATCCAGCACATGTTGCAGTAAGGAAACCCAACGGTGCTTCATTTCCTGTATCACAATCAGAATCACTTTTGTACAGTACACCAGAGTAAAATTATTAGACTGTAAAACAAAATGGAAGACATAATGTGGGTATAGTTTAATTTTATGTTGGTTCTAGCAGCCTATATGAAGAACACCTTGATATTTTCTCTACCAAATTCTTTAAATCTCATTGATAGCATCTCATGTACCTGTGGGTTTCCTTTGCATGAAAGGGACGAGTACCACATGTGGTTTGAGATGGCCCTAATAAGGGAATAAAAGATAAACATTACATTTGTGATGGGGAAGAGCTTTTTTAGATTCAAGTATCTCTGTGGCTCTGGAAAACATACGCACCTTGACCATTCAAGTAATGTCTCCCGTCCTCTCTGCTTGGCTTTTTTCATGAGCTTCTTATTGAAACCTTTGAAGGGAAAACACATTGCTCTTTTTATTATGGTCATCCCAATTACAATAATAACTATTTCTAAAAACTAAAACAGATGGATGAAAAGGATGATTATTTAATCTATAAATTAACTTTAATTACCTTTTGCAGTATGCCAAACATCAAATTGATGGTTGATATATGGATACTGCTCCCTCATCATTTTACGAATAGATGGGGAGCGGTCCGTAGTGAGCACCTCCACCTCGATCCCACAATCCAGGATTTCTTCCAGTGCACGCCTAAATCCCGCTGCTTCCATGGCCACAGAGCTGGATACTTCAGTGACCTATACGAAACAAAAAGAAAGAAAAGGGTTCAATATATAATTGCCTTGTAGTACATGTACATAAATTGGGTTGTTGCCAATCAGCATAATTTACCTGTACCAAATTGGTCTGAATAATCTCCTTGGTATTGTCCAACATCAAAGTGTAGTGACAATACTTTGAAGAAAATCCAGGGGTGTCATGTCTTAGGATGCGAGCAAAATAGATTAGGATTATGTTTACAGTAATAACACTCAACATTTGGAAGTACAATTCATTTTAGACCATTTCTTTTTCAGATTAAAGCCATTGTACATACCTCCCGTCACCAGATATATGAGCCCGCGTTGGGGCTGGTGGTACATTTTCCTCATTTTCGCTTGGTTCAGGGTTTTGTTCAAGATACAATTTTGCCAGTATCTGCCGTCTCTGTGAAGTGTACAAGTACTCTACAGCAGGATAAAGGTATGCTTTCTGGATGTCATAGAAAGTAGTTGGACTGATCATTTGCAGTTTCATGAGCTTTGAAAAGTCACCCAACTCTGTTATTGTGCTCCCTGTAAAAAGAACTGAAGAAGCAGCAAGCAGATTGACTTCTGGCATTCCACGAACATCAGGGGATGATTTCCAAGTACCGTGATGTCCTTGGAGACAGTCCCATGCCACCTTCATTTGCGCTCCAAAATGGGATACTTTGGTGTTGATTATTGGGGATCCACATTGTTGACACATCTTGAAAAGTTCCAACACACAGGACTGGTAAACAATCGATTTGGATTCTTGCCAGCCAGTTGTCACAGCTTCTTCATCAGAGGGTGTGGAAGTGGAATCTGAATCTGGTTGGAAGCTCTCATCATCAGAATCCATGTATTCTACACTGCTGAAACTGGTGTCCAAGTCCACTGAGGGTGTCCCAGTGCCCGCCTGCAATGAGGAGATGATGCAAGAAAAATTAGTATTCATCAATCTGACGAGGAAAACGTTTTACAGAAATATTTTACTTGTATAACTGAGTTATATAAAAAGTATTAGTTCACATTGCATTTACTTACAATCAAAGACCGTCGCGCACCAGGTCCAGTTAGCTTTTCGGGCGTAGAACATAGTGTGCCTGCTGACGAAGGACCCGCCTCTGGTTCCACTAGTGATGGTAAAATGACATCCTAAATCGAAAAAAAATTGTGTTATACTGTAAGACAATATTGCAATACATACTTTACATAAAAAATACTACCAATATGTAAACATAGATGAGGCAGTCAGTACGTGCACAAACACAGTAGTAGAGCAGTGTTTTGTGATAGAACACATATTTAAATTAGTAGCCTATAGGCTGTGACACTGCATTTGTAAAGGGAGATGGCAACACAAGGCTAGGAACATCAACACTTATAACCTCGTCCTCACCATTGGCACTGCAATTGTTTGTGCGGTTGAAATGCTGATATTTTATGTCTCTATCTTTTCATTTGTATATGAGCAACATGGTAAAAAAAAAAAAAACACCAGGGACATCAATGCTGATCACCTAGACTAGCCTATAACAACATAAAAATGTTGTATGGAAATGCTTATCATTTTAACATAAACACTGATCAACATGGTAAACAAACACAGTCTCTCTCTCTCTCTCTCTCTCTCTCTCTCTCTCTCTCTCTCTCTCACACTCACACACACACACACACACACACACACACACACACACACACATATACAGTAATGTTAAAAATGCCACAACATAATGCAATTTAATTTTTCGTAAAGTTTATAATATGGTGGTCAAGAACATTTGACTTACATGAGCAGGAAGACCAGTGGGAGTCGATGTGCTGGCGGTTTGGTCATCGGTCTACAGTGAAACAGTAAAAATAACAATTGTGAGCATGATATCGCTTTGTTATTTAATGTTTTATAATTATTTATATTAACGGTATGGAGTGGCGACAATAGTTACACATAAACAACAGTAGCCTACAATACGGCCTACTCAAGTTAGGCCTACCAAAATGTAAACACTGTTTCCCCAAGGATTGAGACATTGCCCTGGGGGTTTGTTGTACTCTAAGTTACATTATCTCCTTATCGCCTGCCCCATCGATCATAACGGGACACAAAATGTATTTGACAGCGGTGCAGCACCGCTGTAAAATGAATGTAGGGCCTACGGGAAACACTGACAGGCCTAGTAACGTCAGTAGCCTAAGTATACGCCATTTAGAATACGTTGCTAAAAAACCCTTACCTGTATTCCGAGAAGTTTTCTCCCGGGCTCTGCATCTTGTTCAACGACGGTGGGGACAGCAGACAGTTTCAATTTACGTATACCCTTGCTTCCCATCAATTCGGACCGCATGTCCCGTTCATAGTCATCTTCGGTGAAATGCAAAGAGCATACCCGGAGATTGGCAAGTATCGATCGCGGTGTGTTTTCGTCAAACTTGGGGTTATTTATTGCATTTAACCATACTTTAGCACGGTTAAAATCATGTGGTACTCGGTGGTAGCTTATTCTTCCTGCGTGTTTATATTTTAGAACGCTGTGACATCCAGGTACTTGACAGTACGGCATCTTTCTCCTAAAAGTGGTTTCCAATCTCCAACAGGCAAAGAATGAAAGCGCTCGATACCGTTATCTCTAGCTCACCTGAAATAACTTTGAAGCTGGGCGGAGTTTGCTTCCACACTCCGCCCGGCTGGGTAAATCCCCCGCGCAGTGCATCCTGGTGCATGTAGGAACTGTAAAAACGGCTACGTCAGCACCGCGTCACCATCGCAAATCCGAAATAATGATATTATCTGCAAATGCGGACCTTTTTTTTTTTCCTTTTTTCAATTGACTACTATGACACTGAGACTTAATATAACATTCACATGAAAAACGGCGAATTTTCCCTTTAAGGCCTTAGCAAACCGGGCACGTTTTATTCGTGCGATTAATTCGCGAGTTATTAATAATTACCGTACGTATACAGAGTCAATACAAGCTTCCACATCAGCGACGTAATGTTCACTTATTCACAAATTTTATTTTTTCGGACTGAGTTCCATTGTTCTAGGACGTCGCTTCCGATTGTGACACGAGACAAAATTCACATTTCAAAACTTTTGCGTCGAGCCTGGTGTACAAAGGCCTTGAGAATAATATCTTGGCCTTAGAATAATCACGTAGAAACTGATTATTCCCTCTATCATCACAAATCATATCCAAATTGCAAAATCCGTCACAATAATCCCAGTAAGATATTTGTTTTCTGAATCGTGTGGGCTTCTGTGTGTGTGTATGAGAGAGAGAGAGAGAGAGAGAGAGAGAGAGAGAGAGAGAGAGAGAGAGAGGAGAGAGAGAGAGAGAGAGAGAGAGAGAGAGAGAGAGAGACAAGGCCCTACACTTTAAGGCTTCCTCCAAACATTAAATAAAATGTTCCACTGATGGAGACTCATCAGTCAGTATAATGACCTGTGGGCTTTACTGAACAGCATCTCTGAGACATTCTGATCGACCCTCGTGTCATTATAACCCTATTAAGCCAGGATATATGGGCCGTACACACACACACACACACACACACACACACACACACACACTCACACACACGAACACATACACACACTCAAACTCACACACACACACACTCACACTATCACTCTCACACACACACACACACACACACACACACACGTCGGCTTTCAGTCAAGACATCCAGCATCGCCTGCTATTTGGGACCTTCAAGTTTGCTGGGGTTCACACACACACACACACCCCACACACACAACACACACACACACACACACACACACACACACACACACACACACACACACACACACACACACACACACACACACACACTCACTCTAACTCACACACACACACACACACACACACACACACACAACACACACACAACACAGAAAACACACACACACACACACACACAGAGACACACAGAGACACACACACACACACACACACACACACACAACACAGAAAACACACACACACACACACAGAGACACACCACACACACACACACACACACACACACACACACACACACACACACACACACACACACACACAGAGAACACACACACACACACACACACACACACACACACACACACACACACAGAGAAACACACACACACACACACACTCCTGTCCAGCTGAAACACATCCAGAGGTCTTAAAGCCAAACTTATTCTTTCTAAACGACCTGCAGCGTTCCCAGAAAACTCCACACAGGAGGGATTTGTACATTACTTTGTGTTTTATCCTTTTTAAATGGGGCCCTGATGTGTGTGTGTGTGTGTGTGTGTGTGTGTGTGTGTGTGTGTGTTGTGTGTGTGTGTGTGTGTGTGCCTCTGTGAGTGTGTGTGTGTGTGTGTGCCTGTGGTGTGTGTGTGTGTGTGTGTGTGTGTGTGTCTGTGTGTGTGTGTGTGTGTGTGTGTGTGTGTGTGTGTGTGTGTGTGTGTGTGTGTGTGTGTGTGTGTGTGATCCACTGGGATGTAATCAAGACGAATTTGGCAGAACTCAGATTTTTGACAGTTCCTTTAATTTGCGGTACATTATTAGAACGCTGTAATATAGAACTGGAACATATTCTGGATGGAAGCCTGGAGCAGAATATATGAATGAATATATTCCAATATTCCCTTCACGGACTTACATACACACTCATACACTTACACACGCACATTTTATGATTTTATATTGATGTTAGTATTATGTTGTTTTTATATATAATTTGTTATTATTAGTTGTTTATCACTTTATGTAGTCATATGATTTTTTGTATGTTTATTTTGTGTTTCCTTATAACTTTGTGAAATTTTAACATTATTTAGGTGGAGGCTTCAAATAAGCCCATCGGGTTTTCTGCCTCTCCCTGCACTGTATGTTATTTGTATTCTTTGCCATTCTTTGTGTATGTTTATTTTTTTAATTGTGCAAAATAAATAAAACTAAAACTAAATGACTTGAATCTGTTATGAACTAATGTGCATTTCCCATCGGGTAAAAAAGCCACGTCATTACCTTACCATATACAGTACAGCTCTGGAAAAAATGAAGAGACCACTCCAAATGTTCAGTGTCTCTCGTTTTACTATTTATAGGCATATGTTTGAGTAGAATGAACATTTTGGTTTTATAATATAAACTACTGACAACATTTCTACCAAATTGTAATACATTTTTTGTCATTAAGAGCATTTTCAATAAGTTTTGGAGACATGAAGATTTGAGAAAAATCCAGACTGGTCTCTTCATTTTTTCCGGAGCTGTGTGTCTTCGCTCTAGTTAAGGCTAGCACTAACTTTACTTAAAGAGCAACTTGCAGGCCTATTCTAAAAGAATATGAAGGATTTTATATGTTTTTCAAAACACACGTATGTAAATTGTGAGAGAAAAATTGGCTTTTTTGAGCTCAGCTGCGAAAAAAGTTCTCCGAATTCGAACTGTGAATGACGTCACGTGAGGGAGTCGTAAGAGCCTGACCGAACGTGAAAGTCTCAACCTAACGCCTTGTTTCCACATACGTATGTCACTCGTGTCTGTTTTACGGAGGTTGCTTCTAGTGTCCAACGGAAGGAAATCTCCAGAGAGTCTGGGCGTCCGTGTCTCTGGCGATGCCGCAGCGATCGCGGGCACCCTTGTGTCATTAAACTAATAAATCTGACTGTATTTCATATCAAACGGACACAGATGATGACTGTATTTAATATCAAACTGATAAAAAACGATCCGATCCTGTAAACAGTGTATCACGTATATAAAGTATGTAATATTTTAGCAGAATAACATTCACTCTGATTCACAAATAAATAATAAATAAATAATCTAACTGATTTGACAATCAACATTAACTGAGTGGAAGGACGTCGCATGTAAGCTAACCTAGCAAAACTTCCATACGGTCTGTCCGTAATCCACGAAAAAAGTTAAATTTTTTTAA
>JAOPFK010000453.1:0-35000 GCA_026122265.1 Ammodytes dubius
CACACCAGATACTGACTGGTTCTGAGTCCCCAGACCCCCCAATAAAGCAAAAAAATGCACATTTCAGAGTGGCCTTTTATTGTGGACAGTCTAAGGCACACCTGTGCAATAATCATGATGTCAGATCAGCATCTTGATGTGGCACACCTGTGAGGTGGATTATCTCAGCAAAGCAGAAGTGCTCACTATCACACATTTAGACAGATTTGTGAACAATGTTTGAGAGAAATGGTACAATTGTGTATCTGGAATGAATTTTAGATCTTTAAGTCCATCTCGTGAAAAATGGGAGCAAAAACAAAAGTGTTGCGTTTATATTTTTGTTGAGTATATGAACAAATCCTTCTATAATAACCTTCTGAATAATCCCAAGCATGATCATGGAAAGTTATATTGATGTCAGTGCTTGAGAAGTTGAGATTTCTGGTTTAGAGTATTAAAAAAAAACTGATGTTGAGATAATGATCGTTAAAGATGGTTGATAAGGAGAAATATACAAACACAAACAGACAATTATTAATCAAATAAACACCTAAATGTACATTTTGGACCTTTGATTTTTTTACTAGTATGAAAGAAAACATATTATCTCAAAATGACCAGTGCTTGAAAACTCAATGTTTTTGCCTGTCTGGTCTTAACTCTTACTATATGTGTGAAAAAAGGATATGTAATGCAAATTAAAACCTTGGTTCTTTGCATATTAACAGAGAACACACAGTGGAGAAGGGTGGCAGACAGGAAGGCAATCAGAAGTTTTTTTTTTTTCAATTGGGCACCTGTGGACAATCAGCTCATTAGGCAGTGATTGGATGCAGGCTACCATAAATACTACCACCCTGCTGCACATGAATACAGAGCAAGGAGCTTCAGAGGTTAGCTGGCTGTCTTTAATGCACACTGAAATGGCTTGTGGAGTTCATCTGGGGTGAGTATTTTTTTTGGTTGTATTGTTGTTAGCTGGTCCATTTCTTCTAACCTTGGTTTTTTTTCTCTTCAGGATCTTTCTGATTTGTTTGGTTCAAGCAGAGCATGTACGCTGTTTATGGGCTACCCAAGGTGAGCATAAGACAAATATCCCTTGACATTTAGACCTGTGAATTGCTAGCTGTTTCATACTCTTTTTGTTTGTCTTGCAGCCAAAGGCTCACCGAGACAAAACGGCAACAAAGCTGTTGGCTTCTTGCAGCATGATGAAGGACTAGAACAACTTGGTGGCAGTCATCCCCAGGATCAACTCAGACATCCCTTTGTTCGCAGTGGTTATAGCCAAACTCCTTCACAGCCAGATCAAAGTGGCAAACCTAGAGTCAAGTCTGTCAGCTTGTTATCTAGACCTAACTTGGGGGTAATTAAGTTAAAGCAGGTTAATGTGCAAAATGCACCTGATGCGCAATCTTTTGGCCTGTCTAGCTCAATTGCTAGTGCTAGCTCTATTAGTAAATACGATCAGAAGAATAGCCATACTGATGCGCTCAAGCTGGGAACTTGGCCAACTCAGCAGTTTGCACCACGTGCTAGCAAGTATCGGAGTCCTCTTAGCAACAGCTACTCCAAGTTACCCTTCTACCAATTGGCATCAGGACAGAAAGCTCCCAGTGCGCCAGCCCAATATGTTACAAGAAGCCTGTCACCCCCAATGAATCCTTCCAGCCCGGCTGCTTCTCCTCAGGAGCTTCCAGCACAGAGCATGACCTCAGCTTCTTCTCGTGGTCGACAGGTGTCTTCACAGCGTGGCTCCAAACCAGGTCTCATAAATCCGAGCCAGACTGGGGCTCGAGACCAATACCAAAGGAAGCTGTATCCCTTGCTCCCAGGCAACGCCCAAGAAAGTTACCAGCCTTACAGCCAGTCTGGCCAAGTGGACACCAAATTCGGTGCCCCAGCCAGCTTCCAGGCCAACAGACCAGAGATGCCCACGAGTCAAAGGTTGAGCTACTCGTCCACTGTGCAAAGCCCCAACGGTGCCCTTTCTGGGGGCAAATTCGCCCCGACCAAAACCTTCAACATCCCCAATCGCTACGGTGGTTCCACCATCAAGCGGCTCAGAGATCCTGTTGACCAGGCGCAAGCGGTTGTAAGTAAGCCACAGCCGACCTACGCAGCACCCCAGAGGCAGAGCATGTCCTACAAATCCCAGGTCCAAAATGTGGCACAAGGGGACTACGTAGCACCCACACGACCCAGCCTGTCTTACCAGGTCCAAAACCAGGCCAGTGTCTGGAAGCCACTGCCTACCTACGCTGCTCACACGAGGGAGCGCGTGCCCTCCGAGCCCCAGGTGCCGAGCATTCATCAGGCGAGCCTATGGAAGAGGTTCAAGTTTCCAAGTCGGTTTCATTAGAAGCAGCAGGCGAGTTTCTATTTAGTACTTGTTTCTTTCTGTTTACTGTGTGCTCAAGGCTGATCTCTAATGTGACTTGCTCTCCCGACAGGTGCAGCAGGTGTGCAGCTTGAAGGAGTACTTTTTTGAAATAAATTTGTTCTTAATTTGAATCGTGTGTCTTGATTATTTGACTTCACTTGGTTGGTATTGGCAAGAACACATTGCTGTAGGCATGGTGCCATCTAGTGTGCAAAGTGTGTGTGCTACAAAACCCTAATCTATTCTTTGCAACTAATCTCTGAGCATGTGTTTGCCCAATGTTCTGAACCTGCCTACAAAAGGGGAATTTTACTTGCAACATTTCTATGGGCAGAGATGTGTCAGTAGAACTTGAATTGATCAACTTGCATTTTGAATTTAAGTTCTACTGATGCATATCTCTGCCAATACATTTCATCCAGTATCAAATGCTAAAGCCCAGTTTTGCACGTTGGGAATGCAGGGGATTTAAATGAAGGCCAGGGGCGGCAACACCGATGTATGACTTGAGGCAGTTTAACTGCTACATTTAAAGCTTGCTGTTGAAGGGAAAATGCTTCTATGTTAAATCACACTACAAATGCTGAATGTCAGCGTTTGACATCTCATAGAGTGGGATTTGCAACTGGGTAATTTCATTTACTGCGTCAACATTAAAGTGTACATGACGACTGAACAAAAAATCCCAGTCTTGTGTCTGACCCTAAATTTTGTAGGCAGAACAGAAGTCGCTATGGGTCAATATTCTTGTCATTTAGAAGACTATCCCTGTTTGCTTTGCTTGACATCTAAGGGTCTTGTTTGCATTTAATTTTACTGTTGGCCCAGTATTTTCAATTTTACATCTACTGCTGCGTTCCTGCGTCATATACTTGTATTTAATGTCACATTTCCACATGTTAGAATTGAGTCAAAGTTAACTGCAAAAATCAAATTTCTATCCATGTTGCGCATTAAGTTGGTCAACTTGTCATGAGCATTTCTTAACCTCAAACAGCGAGCATAGTCCAACTTTAGGCTTCATGGCCCTCTGTCCATTTAATTTTTCACATTTGGATTTCTGCTATTTAAATCAAGGGAAATCTCTTCTTGTACTATACTCAATGTGATCAATCGACTTTGAAAAATGTTGCAGTGAATGAATCCCACTGTATGATCCACTCTAGTTTTCACAATTAAGATCTAACCCCTGAACCATGACCAGGGCTGGACTGGGACAAAAAATCGGCCCTGGCATTTTTGGCCATGGCAGCCCACCATGATTATTTATACGATATGTGGAGGCAGGGGCGTTGCTCCAAATTCTGGGCCCCTATACAGGAAGTCCTGATGGGCCCTCTGAGAGGCGGTCTTACAATACAAACATGTAAAAGCTATGTTTGTCTATAGTCCAAAACGTATGAGTGACTGGTCCCTCTCTGAGCCAGATAACAACACAATGTTTCTATTGATGAATGACCAAATCATTACGCGTACTTGAACACAACCCCTGGTCTAATGACTCTTAATAACCATGCACACACACAGTGTTTCTCACAGGAATTTGGGAGACTGTGTCATGGACCCTCGACCTTCTAGAGGGGTCCGGAGGAATGCTCCCCCGGAAGATTTTTTTTCAAATGTTAAAGTAAAATTCATCAATCTGGTGCACTTTGAAGAGAAAACTAAGGCTAAATCAACTGTTTCCTATGTAAGCTATTTAGTACTATTTGCTGGAATAATTTATAGACACAGAATGACCAAAAAGCAGAAAGAAGAAATGTACATGTTTAAAAAATCCAGTCAGCTTCGGAATTTTTTTCCTTCGTTTGTATTTTTTAATGGGCCAATATAGGCCCCTGATCTTCGTAGCCCCGAACAATGTTATTTAAAAAATAACAAAAATGTACTGACGAATGAAAGGCCCATGAAATCTTTTTTTTCCCTAAATAACGTTTTTCCGGGCCTTCAAAGATCAGGGGCCTATATTGAGCCAGTACATTTTTTTTTTTTTTGGGTGCAGCCCCCCTCTGCCTTGGGCCCCCCAAGCCTGTCCGCATTCCGACGGCCCTGAACGTAACTGACCATCGTCAGATGCTCATAATTACCGAGTACAAGTTGAATGCATGATAATACAATTCAATGCAGCCTCTGAATGGGCGGCCCTCTGCTGTGTGTGTGATTGGGCCAGGCCCAGCCTAGAACCAATCATAATGAGTAATGGCCTGGGACAAAGTTTTATTTAACTTTCAGGTGAAGTTGACAGCCTGCACGCACAATTATATGTCCATGGCACTCCCGAGAGGGAAGGGCCCTCGGCTGTGTGACTTGGCCGGGCCAGGCTGGGCCGAGTCACACAGCCAAGGGTCCATAAAAAAAATAAATAAAAAAAAAAGATTTTTATTTTTTTTTTATATAAATGGACCCGGCCCGGCCCAAAATGCCTGCCGGCCCACCGGGCATTTGCCCGGTACGCCCGATGGCCAGTCCAGCCCTGACCATGACAGATCTGATCAGGCCTGCTAGACGTGGGTTGCGTTCCGAATCGCATACTTTCTACTATATAGTATGGAGAAAAAAGATCTAGGATGTCCCGATTCTTGTGGCCAGATTTAGGATGGTTAGAAGTACCCGGATGTCCTACTTCATGCGGCCAAGATTGTTAGTGTTGAAAACTGCATCCTATTTTGGCAATTCTGACCCACAATCCATTGCGCACGTGAAGTGACGTCACATCGACGAAGCCTCCATATGAAAACAAACGGGGATGCGAAGGATATAAAAGCAAGAGGCAAGATCAAGACGCAATGTTATGATATAAGAGAGTAAAGTATGTCCCAATAGTATGCCTACTGCATCCTAACTAGATTCTTTTTATCGTCGGATGTAGTAAATAGAATAGAAAAAAGAAAGAGTATGCGATTCGAATTATATAGCACATTTCCTATGCAATTCAAAGAGCTTTACATAGAAAGAATATAAAAGAAAACAAAAACAATTGTCAGTAAAATGAATGAATACAATTATACATAAAATACAGTCAAATGCATTACACATGTATGAAAATAATAAATCAATCAAATACAATATTATTCGCTCACTGCATATGAATCATCTGTGAACATCAATGTGTTTAGCCTATTTTTAAAAGTTGCTAGAATTGGGGCACATCTAAGATCTTCTGGAAGTTTGATTCAGGTAAATGTATGAATTAATGCTCAAACTAAGTTGTATAAAAAGGACAAAAAACTATATGTAGGAAGGAACTGCACAGACCCTACTTATGTAGAAACAATTATAGGCATATTATTATAGAAAAGAATGTCTATAAACAATATATGGACAAAGTGAATAACAGTATTGTCTTGTTTTACTTTGTAACACGATGTATATAATATAATATATCGCACTAGAGTATTCAAAGTAACAGAGAAAAGAGTCTTCTGTTATGTGTGATAATCATGTGGCTTTCAGTCAAAGCTGGCCAGCGACCGGGGCCCTCTTGTGGTCTGAGGTTTGGAAGCAGGTTAGTGCAGAAGTGTGTTCATCACTGTAATGCTGTCACTTCCTTTCCATGACAGAATCTTATAATGGGTCAATGACGAATAAGGGTTGTCATGATGGTTATTTTGAAAATCTTTCAAAAATATATTTTAAAAGCATCCTTTTAAAATATAAATTTCGTGTTTCTGTTAGTTTTATTTCATGGGAAATGGGATTTACACAATTTTCTACTAAAAGTAGGCCCAAATGGACCTGACAATGTCAAATGGTGTAACCACAAAAGAATAAGAAATATTCATTATTTTGTCCACCATAGTGTAATATGAATGTAACTCATAAGAATAATAACTTCCATTTCAAAATATCACATGAAAAAAGATTTTATTTGGATAACCCCTAAATCTAAATTTTATGCGTTTTTGCAATTTTGAGTGGGGCGTTAGCTGGAAACATCTTGTTTTCTAAATAATTGTTGACCAATCGTGTTAAAAGTGTTAAAAATTATTAGTAAATAAATTAGTAATCAATTCTGGCCTACATTAATTTACAGGTATACATTTTGATTTTTTTTAGGAAAAATACTGGTTACACCATTTGACACAAACCAGTTGCACCACTTGACGGTGTTGCTTCTACAGCCAAAAAGTAGAAAAAACAACACTGAAATCAGGCACTACAGTCAAGATAGTTACTGTGTTTGGACTTGCCATTGGATTTTGTTTTCATGTATTTAAAACATTGGTCAACAAATACCATTAAGGTGACTATGGAGTAATTATTCTATCTTTATTCACGAGCGTGGTCTTCTGGTTCAAGAGCATGACTTATTGTTTACACATTCAGATTTTGTAATTATATGCTCTTAAACCTAAAGAAAACACTCTTAAATAAAGATCTCCATGGATGACAAAAATGTTCTAAGGTGGAACTCATTTGATTGTATTTATGGAAAAATTCAATCAACAACAAAAAGTCTTAACAAATTGTGTGTTTGTGCGTTTAAATGTGTCTATGTTTGTTTGTGAGAAAGAGCTAGGTGGATGGGTAGAAGAGACTAGGAGATTCATGTATGTTAAGGGTCCTGCTCCTGCATTCCCTTTTAAACAGTGAATTCATATTTAGTTATATCTATCTGAAAGCAAGGTATTATTTGGTTGACGTTATGCCTTGTGATCTGACAATCTACATTTAAGAAAAAAGCTTGCAGCAGCACATGTGAGTGTGAGTGCACGCTTGTTTCTGTTCATGAAAACTACCTTTCCTGTCCTCTTTTTGCAAGGTAATTGGCTTGTTTCCTCTTTTGAATGTGGCATCTATTGTAGAGAAAGTGGCTCAATTCCGCAGCCTAAATTTGATTAACATTTTCTACTATTCACAAATTGTTGGAGTTCTAGGTATTTAAAGCTGATCTTCATCCTTCCACATTAGGTGTCACTGTTCACATGCTTCATATATATAATTTATTCATGTATTATAAAATTATGTGACATTAAAATGAAAAGGAATGATATACAAATATGCATTGAAGATAAGCATGAATTAAAAAAAATCACAAAATCATGCCACTTAATGATTTTATCCTAGCCGTACCTAGCTTTGGTGATAAAGTTGTGGAAATATCAACTGTTTTAGAAGATACAAACAATAACTAGAACTGCAAGCAGTTATGAACGGGGGCCAACTCGACGCGACTCGGGATCGGGCGTCGTCGTCCGCGGCGCCGGCCCCTCGATTTACGGAATCCGGGGATGTAAAGTTTTTGAATGTGCGATGTTCGGTGTGGGAGTTATAGGCCCAAACGCGTTTTCTTTGCTTTTTGTGGTTTTGGCGCCCCCTATGGATGACATTCGCAAAACTACTTTAGATAGAAAGATGCAGCTCAATGTACCGAAAAAGTGGATGTGAAATTTTTCAATGTGCGATGTTTGGTTGGGGAGTTATGAGCAAAATGAAATTGTGAACCTCTCCATTGTAAAGACACTTTTTTGAATTTTCCCATTTTCCCGCCGAAAGACTTAGGAAATGGTGAAAAGAGGCAAAAAAATTGAAAAACTCTTTTTTTTAATAAGTCCGGCATACATAGGAATTTCTTGGCCATATTTCTTTTTAGACTCAGGTATGCCCCATGATAGTCTCCCTTGAGTTTCAAGAAAATCCCTTTTTTTTTTTTTTTAGCGGATTTTCGCAAATCTTTAAAGCGCTACCGTTTGGTCTTCCGATGGTCGTAGAGAAATTATTTGACCAACTTTTGCTCGTGGGAGTTGGTAGAGCATAATGCTTTTGGTTTCGTCCAAATCGGGCGAAAACTGTAGGAGGAGTATGTTTTGGTGACTGACACAGTTTTTGCGATGTAGCAAAAAATGTATATATACGCAAATGGGCGTGGCCTATCTCAAAAGATGCAGCTGACTTGTGGGCACATGTGGATATAAAGTTTTTGACTGTCGGACTTTCGGTGCGGAAGTTATAGCCCAAAACGCCTTTTCCTTTGTTGTAGCGCCACCTAGTGGCCGGGATGTCTGAATTTTTTTGTCTGCGTACGTACCACGGACCTGGATCAGCCATGCAAGTGGCATGTCCCAACCCTTTACGGTTTGGGCTGCAGCACCACTTTTACGCATGGAAGAATAATAAGCGGCGGAATAAGAATAATCCCAGCAAGATCAATAGGGTTCCCAGCCCTGCGGCCAAACCTAGTTTGGAGCCACGCTGTGAAGACACCTGTCGACCACGAGAAGAAGCTGAGGTCATGCTCTGTGCTGGAAGCTCCTGAGGAGAAGCAGCCGGGCTGGAAGGATTCATTGGGGGTGACAGGCTTCTTGTAACATATTGGGCTGGCGCACTGGGAGCTTTCTGTCCTGATGCCAATTGGTAGAAGGGTAACTTGGAGTAGCTGTTGCTAAGAGGACTCCGATACTTGCTAGCACGTGGTGCAAACTGCTGAGTTGGCCAAGTTCCCAGCTTGAGCGCATCAGTATGGCTATTCTTCTGATCGTATTTACTAATAGAGCTAGCACTAGCAATTGAGCTAGAAAGGCCAAAAGATTGCACATTAACCTGCTTTAACTTAATTACCCCTAAGTTAGGTCTAGATAACAAGCTGCTCTGCACAGACTTGACTCTAGGTTTGCCACTTTGATCTGGCTGTGAAGGAGTTTGGCTATAACCACTGCGAACAGAGGGATGTCTGAGTTGATCCTGGGGATGACTGCCACCAAGTTGTTCTAGTCCTTCATCCTGCTGCAAGAAGCCAACATATTTGTTGCTGTTTTGGCTCGGTGAGCCTTTGGCTGCAAGACAAACAAAAAGAGTATGAAACAGCTAGCAATTCACAGGTCTAAATGTCAAGGGATATTTGTCTTGTGCTCACCTTGGGTAGCCCATAAACAGCGTACATGCTCTGCTTGAACCAAACAAATCAGAAAGATCCTGAAGAGAAAAAAAACCAAGGTTAGAAGAAATGGACCAGCTAACAACAGTACAACAACAAAAAAAATACTCACCCCAGATGAACTCCACAAGCCATTCCAGTGTGCGTTAAAGACAGTCAGCTAACCTCTGAAGCTCCTTTCTCTGTATTCATGTGCAGCAGGGTGGTAGTATTTATGGTAGCCTGCATCCGATCACTGCCTAATGAGCTGATTGTCCACAGCTGATCAGGATCTCCGGCTCTGATGGAGAGGAGGTGCAGGTTGTATACAGGTGAAACGCGAAAAATTTGAATATCATGCAAAAGTTCATTTATTTCAGTAATTCAACCTAAATGGTGAAACTAATATATTATATAGACTCATTACATTCAAAGTGAGATATTTCAAGCCTTTATTTGTTATAATTGTGATTATTATGGCTTACAGCTTATGAAAACCCCAAATTCAAAATCTCAGAAAGGTTTTTAAATACAGAAATGTCGGCCCTCTAGAAAATATAATCATGCATATGTACTAAGTACTTGGTTTGGGCCCCTTTTGCGCGAATTATTGCCTAAATGGCATGGATGCTATCAGCCTGTGGCACTGCCAGGGCCGGCGGTAGCCAGGGGCCAGGGTGGGCTATGCCCACCCAAATGTGGGCTGTGACCACCCAATTAAAAAAGAAATATATATATATATATTTTTTTTTTTAGGTGGAAGTCCAGAGCCACTATCGGACGGACCTGTTCATTCGCTGTACAAGAAAATGTAAAATAAAGTTCAGACAATTAACTAATACTAAGGAATATACCATTACCATGCATTGCTTCTAATTGTATTATTGGGTGGGCAGGACAGCCTGCCTCCAAGTTACCCACCCGCTTATAGTGGTCACTGGTCAGCAGCGCCGGACCGAGGCATAAGCAAAATGAGCGGTTGCTTAGGGTCCCGACTGCCAGGGGGCCCCCCCAATTTTTTTTTATTTAGTTTTTTTTTTAGTTTGTGTGTTTGATATCAACATCATATTATGTGAATGTAAATTATCATACAATAAAAGGAATTTGTTATGGTAGATAGTTATATCTTAATAATTGAATCGGTTCATCTGGGAGGTAATCCGAGGTTAACTGATCACGTCACGTTCAAGTCTATGGCATCCACAGTGTGTATTGAGTTTATTTAAAAATATTTGAAAATGGGGCTGCCCTCAGTTGCCCATGCACTGTGTAGGCCTATAGTCTATAGCCTATTTCAGCCTCGTCTGTGGAAAAAAAGATAACTGGACAACAGAGTTCTTCTGATTCGTTCCTCTCACTGCATTTAAATTAATTCATTATATAACAGAAAAATATGTTCCGTAAAAGAAAAAGAGCTCCAAGCCCATCCCAGAGGACCCTGCATAATATTTTATTTCTAATTTATATTTCTATGGAAAATCCATGTGTCTTTCTTCAATAGCTTCTAATTCATCCGACCCAGTGTCTCCAAATTATTTGTTCACACAAAATTCCTCAGATTTAGCCTCTTAATTTTCCTCTCAAAGTGCACCAGATTCATGCATTTCACTTTAAAAAGGTAAAAAAAAATCTCCCGGGGGGTCATAGGGGAGAACGGGGTAATTTGTCACATGGGTTGGATGTCACATTCGTTATATCTCGCCACCAGAGCGCGCTAGCTCTGAAATGTTGATATAAAAAAGGTCCAGAATTGGGATCAGAGGTCACATACATAGACTTCCTTGGAGGAAGACAGCTGCATTTCAGGTGAGAGGATGTTTTGTGTTTTTCATGTCAAATTCAAAATATTTTGCTTCTCAGTATTTTTCTTCTAGGCTTTTACACAATGGGTTTATAACAAAACACTTGTTACCCTCAGAAAGTGTGAAGGGTAAGCTATAGTTTAGATTGTTGTTAGCAAGCTAATTAGTTGTCAGATGGTTGTTGGCCTTGATGCTAGCAAGAAATTCAGGTTGGGGTTGGTCGTCAAATTTTTTGGGGGGTTGGTTGTCACATGTTATCTCAAGGCTGCAGCCAGAAAAGGAACCCAATAACGAAAGAAATTGTCAAGCTGTATCCTCACTGACACCCCAGAGAAGGAAAGAATAGAGCAGGAAAAGGCAGCTAGCAAGCAAAAGAAAAAAGGGCAACAAAATCAAAACAACCCAGTGCATCCCAAACTAGACCAGCTGCCAAGGCTACAGTAAGTTATGTAGGCCTATTTGTCAACTTGACAATGCAATTAAACTTTCAAATTTGGTTCTGCCTCATTGCCTTCTTTTTAAGATTTTTCCCATTAAGATAACATTGTGACAAACAACCCCATAGTGTGTGACAACCGACCCCTTGATGGGGTTGGTTGTCACAATGTGTCAGAGTGTCTTTGATGGTAAATTACTTCTTCATTACAATAAGTTGGAAAAAAAGAGAGACACACATTTCAAGCCAACACCTTAAGCTTCAATTTAATGTAGGAATGGCTATTGACAGATGTTTTGGTGATGAGCAATTCTCACTAGAGTAAAAAGTGTGCCTACTTACCCCGTTCTCCCCTACTTACCTCTTTTTTTCTGTGATGTTATGTATAATAATTCTAATACTGTACTGTATAAGATATAATGTATCATTATATGTATAATAATAGCATTATATATGTATATAATATTTAAGGTGTTGGAAGCTATTAAGACTATAAAGAATCACGGCATCAGATTAAACTTGTCCCTGGTGTAAGACGCTATGCTATCCAGTGCGCTACCAGCGCCTCCAGACGCAACAACTGTTTCCAGATGGACAGTCTACTGCCCCCACTGCTCACCCCTCTTCAACCAGAGCCGTCTGGAGGCTTTTAGCTCTGCCTCCATGTTGTTGCCTATGGCTCTTCTTCAGTTTGCACCTGTTATTCCCAGTGTGCCGTAGGCTTTGCTCAGGGAGTGACTGGCAAACCCCCGACTGCCCACCTCCACTGGCATACACCTGGTCTTCCACCCGTTCCTCTGACAATCCTCCACCAGCTCCAGGTACTTCTCCCTCTTTCTTTCTTGAGCCTCCTCCATCCTCTCCTCCCATGGAAGCGTCAGCTCCAGCAATAAGAGTTGTTTTTTCCATTAAGACTATAAAGAATCACCCCATCAGTTAATACTCGTCCCTGGTGTAAGACGCTATGCTATCCAGTGAGCTTCCAGCGCCTCCAGACTGTCAAGTAATCTGAATCCCTAACTGCCCCAACACCTGGTACAAAGCCATAATAATGCTATGTCACCAGTAAGCCTCTCCAAGGCCTAGAAAAAGGCTCTGAGAATATACCAGCACTTAAGTGAATCACATATAATCACATATAATCATGCAATGTGAAGCACAAAGAGTATTATAACCATATAACCATATAACCTTATGCAAGCTAAAAGCAAGAGATTAAAAATGTAATGAATTAACATATGGCCATGAAATGTTTGATTGAAGTATTATTGATTGAAGTATTGTTTAGTGTGTTGATTTAAGAAACAGTAAGTGTGTTAAAATATATTAAAAAAGTGTATAAGAATTAAGTTGATAAGGGATATGTTGTCTGTCCAATCAGAGCCTACAGAAACCCATCAGTGCCTTTTAGGGAAGTTTCCAAAAAGGGGGAGTTGACAACAAAGAGTTAGAAAAAACTGAGGGCGGTACAGCATGGCTATTTTGCGGAGAAAAGTCAGTTAAGCCTCGTCGGACCTCACGGACGGAAGCAAGACCCTGGACGGAAGCAAGACCCCGGACCGACCACCCCAGGAGAAGCAAGCTACGGACCGAAGAAACAGACTTAGTCTCTGAAAAAGACTTAGTCTGTGGGAGACGACAGAGAAACAGAGCGGGCAAGACATCGCAGGACTTAGAGAAAACTCAACTTCCTTAAATCAGCTGAATCAAGAGAGGACCGACCACAAGAGAGCTTAACCACATCCCCAAAGCTGAAAAGGACATTTCGAGAGAGCTCTCTGTTTCAACGCTCACACTGTTGATTGGGTGAATCAAGGTCGGCCAGCTGGAAGGATCGGAGGAATGCAGAGGCTGGCGTGACCCACTCCAAGGTCGTCGGACAGCGGGAAGGATCGGAGGAATGCAGAGGCTGGCGGGGCTCCCACTCTCCAAGGTCGGACAGCTGGACGGGTGGGAATGCTGATTCTGCCGAGACTTCTCCTCTCCTCTCCTCGCCGGGGAACTTTCTGAGACTTTGTACAAAGTTCGGGAGGATCTCCGCGCAGTTCCCTGACAACGATGAAGGCGAGGCTGCTAGGCCAAGTGACTTCCCCTCTGCCTCTCCACATCAAAACGGACATTCATTATTCCCTGCTTCAGCTCTTATACAATAAAGGATAGAGATTAGATTATTATATATTATTTGAATCTGCATTTTGAGCTGTATGCCTGCCTTTAATAGCAATAAAAAGCATAATTTAATCTTACATTTAAGATTTCATTGTGGACATTTGATAATTTACCTTTTCAGAGGTTGTAATGTACTAGGTAAAGTGTGTTCTTACATCTACAAATGGTTCTTATAGGTTACTTCTAGCCCTTTAAACTAAACATACCCTTATGGCCTGCTGTCCTGGCCATTAAAACCCTATCCTAGTGACCATACCAAGAGCCTGGATCATTTAGAGGAGAGCTGCCGTTAACTGATGCGACTGGCGTGGTAGTAAGACCCGAGGGCTATTCGGTCCTACTGCTGGGCCAGTGTAAGCAGGGTAGACATCAGGACGAAGGCAGTTAGAAAAAGCTAGGCGTGTCTCCTTGCCAACAACTTAATTATTCCTAGTTATTCTTGGACGGGTAATACCCTCAGGGTGATAGGAATCGGACCCTTTAAACGGAGAGCTGGTACCGGAACCTCCTGTACAGGGGTAAATACAACCTAAAACTCCGGGATCTTAACAAGACGCAACAACTGTTTCCAGATGGACAGTCGGTCAATTCCATCCCCACAGCACCCATCCTTGTTAATGAGGAACCACTTGAGTTTTCGGAAGATTTCACCTATCTGGGCAGCTTCACATCAGTAAGGACAAGGGGCATCAAAAGACTCCGTTCCATCTGGAGATCAAAACAATACAGCCTTAAAACAAAGATGCTCCTATACAACAGCAATGTAAAGTCTGTTCTTCTGTACGGTGCAGAGAGCTGGCGAGTTCTCAAAACTGACATGAGGAGAATGGAAGTACAAAGCAATCATGTAAAACTCATCCCTGGTGTAAGACGCTATGCTATCCAGTGCGCTTCCAGCGCCTCCAGACACAACGACTGTTTCCAGATGGACAGTCGGTCTATACACGGGGCTGAAGTCCTAATCCGTTTGGTTGTCCTCGTCATACCAGGTGGAGTTCCTGGTGATAACCTCCCAGTATCTGTCCCAGCTTCTGAAGTGTGAAGTTGAAGGAGTGTACACATCTTCTTCTTCATCTTCTCCAAAAGCCGTCCTCAAAGCTGGTCCTCCTGGGCCTCTGAGCAGGAGGCTGCTCCTCCTCGTCCTCCTCCCTGCTCCTCTTCCTGGAGGAGCTGGAGCTGGACACAGAGGAGGTGGAATCTTCACATTCCAGGAGGAAACTCCAGGACTCGTAAGGAGGCGACGGCACATAATCGCAGCCAAGAGGTACCACACCGCCATCTTCAACCTCTTCCTCTTCACCCTCCTCTTCCTCACTCTCTCCATTCTCTTCCTCCGTCTCCTCTTCCTCCTCTTCATCACCCTCCTCCTCCCAGTCTGCCTCCTCTTGTAACTTTGATGACATGGACTCGTAGCCGGAGTCTTCGCTGGGCCAGTCGGAAAACTCACCCTCTGAGTCTGACCCGGTGTCACTGTTCTCCAACAGCTCTTCATCATCAGAGAACGGTCCGAGGTCTTCTCCCTCCTCCTCTTCCTCCTCATCTAAAATGTCCTCCTGAAAAACATACAGGTGAAACTCGAAAAATTAGAATATCGTGCAAAAGTTCATCTATTTCAGTAATTCAACTTTAAAGGTGAAAATAATACCTTATACAGACTCATTACATGCAAAGTGAGATATGTGAAGCCTTTATTTGTTATAATTGTGATTATGATGTCTTACAGTTTATAAAAACCCCAAATTCAAAATCTCAGAAAATTAGAATATTACATAAAATCAATAAAAAAAGGTTTTTAAATCAGCTAACCCCTGAAGCTCCTTGCTCTGTATTCATGTGCAGCAGGGTGGTAGTATTTATGGTAGCCTGCATCCGATCACTGCCTAATGAGCTGATTGTCCACAGCTGATCAGGATCTCCGGCTCTGATGGAGAGGAGGTGCAGGTTGTATACAGGTGAAATGCGAAAAATTAGAATATCGTGCAAAAGTTCATTTATTTCAGTAATTCAACCTAAATGGTGAAACTAATATATTGTATAGACTCATTACATTCAAAGTGAGATATTTCAAGCCTTTATTTATTATAATTGTGATTATTATGGCTTACAGCTTATGAAAACCCCAAATTCAAAATCTCAGAAAATTAGAATATTACATAAAATCAATAAAAAAAGGTTTTTAAATACAGAAATGTTGGCCCTCTATAAAATATAATCATGCATATGTACTAAGTACTTGGTTTGAGCCCCTTTTGCATGAATTATTGCCTCAATGCTGTGTGGCATGGATGCTATCAGTCTGTGGCACTGCTGAGGTGTTATGGAAGCCCAGGTTGCTTTGATAGTGGCCTTCAGCTCCTCTGTATTGTTGGGTCTGGTGTGTATCATCTTCCTCTTGACAATAGTCCATAGTTTCTCTATTGAGTTCAGGTCAGGAGAGTTGTCTGGCCATTCATGCACAGTAATACCATGGTCAGTCAACCAGTTACCAGTGGTTTATGGTACTGTGGGCAGGTGCCAAGTCTAGCTGGAAATGGAAATTGTCATCACCAAGTGCTCTAAAATCTTCTGGTAGATGGCTGTGGTGACTTTGGACTTGATAACACAGTGGACTAACAGAAGCAGATGACATGATACCTCAAATCATCACTGATCCAAATTAAATGGTGCGTTTCATTTGGAAATCAAGGTCTCACAGTCTAGAGGAAGAGTGGAGGGGCACAAAATCCAAGGGGCTTGAAGACCACTGTCAAGTTTCAACAGTCAGTGATGATTTCAGGCACCATGTCATCTGATGGTGTTGGTCCACTGTGTTATCAAGTCCAAAGTCACCACAGCCATCTACCAGGAGATTTCAGAGCACTTCATGCTCCTGTCTGTTGACAATCTTTATGGAGATGCTGAATTGCTTTTTCCAGCTAGACTTGACACCTGTCCACAGTGCCAAAACCACAAGTAACTGGTTGACTGACCATGGTATTACTGTGTTGATTGGCCAGACAACTCTCCTGACCTGAACCCAATAGAGAAACTATGGAGTATTGTCAAGAGGCAGATGAGACACACCAGACCCAACAATACAGACGAGCTGAAGGCCTCTATCAAAGCAACCTGGGCTTCCATAACACCTCAGCAGTGCCCAGGCCCGGTTCTAGACAGTTAGATTTGGGTGGGCCTGTAGAAATTTTAGGTGGGCACACTGGGCAGAGAGACTGAATTTTTTAGCCCTTGTAAGATCTCTGCGTCTGCTTTTTGGCACATTTACTGTGAATTGTGTAGAACACAATATGCAAATAAACTTTGAGTGTTGCTGTGTGGGAGATTTGATTCTTGCATGTTTTTTTCCCCAAATGTTTATGAATAACATATAATATACATTATATACAACATAATGTATATATTTTTTAATTGTAGGCAGCCTGAGCTGATAGAAGAGAAAGCTTTGGGACTGGGCAACCTGGATGGTGGTAGTCCAGAGCTACAGTCCCCTCCATAAGTATCGGAACAGTGAGGCCAATTCCCTTATTTTTGCTGTAGACTGGACACATTTGGGTTTGACACCAAAAGATGAATATGAGACAATAGCTCAACATTTCAGCTTTCATTTCCAGGTATTCACATCTGGATCCGATACACAACTGAGAAGATATGATTTTTTGTAAAGGAACACCACATTTTTAGGCGAGCAGAAGTATTGGAACAGATAGACTTTAAATAAATTAAAGTGAATAAAATGTACTATTTTGTCGCAAAACCTTTGCTTGCAATAACCGCATCAAGCCTGTGACCCATTGACATCACCAAACTTTTGCATTCTTCTTTTGTGATGCTTTTACAGGCTTTCACCGCAGCCTCATTCAGTTGCTGTTTGTGTTAGGGGGTTACTCTCTTAAGTCTCCTCTTTAGCAGGTAAAATGCATGCTCTATAGCGTTTAAGTCTAGAGATTGACTTGGCCAGTCTAAAACCTTCCACTTCTTGCCCCTGATTTACTCCTTTGTTGTGTTTTGGGTCATTATCTTGCTGCATGATGAAGGATCTTCCAATCAGTTTGGTTGCATCTTTCCTTAAATTGTCAGACAAAATGTTTCTGTAAACTTCTGAGTTCATTTTGCTGTTGCCATCATGTGTTACATCATCAATGAAGAATAATGAGCCCGTCCCAGAAGAAGCCATGCAAGCCCAAACCATGACATTGCGTCCACCGTGTTTCACAGATGAGCCTGTATGTTTGGGATCATGAGTAGATCCTTTCTTTCTCCAAACTTTAGCGTTTCAATCACTTTGGTAAAGGTTCATCTTGACAACAACACAGTAACACATGATGGCAACAGCAAAATGAACTTAGAAGTCTACAGAAACATTCAGTCTGACAATTTAAAGAAAGATGCAACCAAACTGATTGGAAGATGCTCCATCATGCAGCAAGATAAGGATCCAAAAAAACTGCAAAAACAACAAAGGAGTTCATCAGGGGCAAGAAATGGAAGGTTTTAGACTGGCCAAGTCAATCTCCAGACTTAAATAGAGCATGCATTTTACCTGCTAAAGAGGAGACCGAAGGGAGTAACCCCCCAAAACAAACAGCAACTGAATGAGGCTGTGGTGAAAGCCTGGAAACGCACCACAAAAGAAGAATGCAAACGTTTTGTGATGTCAATGGGTCACAGGCTTGATGCAGTTATTGCAAGCAAAGTATTGGCGACAAAATATTACGGTTTATTCACTTTAATTTATTTAAAGTCTATCTGTTCCAATACTTTTGCTTGCCTAAAAATGTTGTGTTCTTTTTCAAAAAATTATATCTTCTCAGTTGTGTATCAGATCCAGATGTGAATACCTGGAAATGAAAGCTGAAATGTTGAGCTATTGTCTCATATTAATCTTTTGGTGTCAAACCCAAATGTTTCCAGTCTACAGCAAAAATAAAGGAATTGGCCTCACTGTTCCGATACTTATGGAGGGGACTGTATATACTATACACACTACATTCCACTATTGCCTCTGATGTCCAGCTGGGTGAAAATAGTAGCCTGCTGAGGTCACGACCCTGCTAGGGGGGTCCGGGGGTATGCCCCCCCGGGAGATTTTTTTTTACCTTTTTAAAGTGAAATGCATGAATCTGGTGCACTTTGAGAGGAAAATTAAGAGGCTAAATCTGAGGAATTTTTGTGTGAACAAATAATTTGGAGACACTGGGTCGGATGAATTAGAAGATATTGATGAAAGACACATGGATTTTCCATAGAAATATAAATTAGAAATAAAATATTATGCAGGGTCCTCTGGGATGGGCTTGGAGCTCTTTTTCTTTTACGGGACATATTTTTCTGTAATATAATGAATTAATTTAAATGCAGTGAGAGGAAAGAATCAGAAGAACTCTGTTGTCCAGTTATCTTTTTTTCCACAGACGAGGCTGAAATAGGCTATAGACTATAGGCCTACACAGTGCATGGGCAACTAAGGGCAGCCCCATTTTCAAATATTTTTAAATAAACTCAATACACACTGTGCATGCCATGGACTTGAACGTGACGTGATCAGTTAACCTCGGATTACCTCCCAGATGAACTGATTCAATTATTAAGATATAACTATCTACCAAAACATTGTATTCCTTTTATTGTATGATAATTTACATTCACATAATATGATGTTGATATCAAACAGACAAACTAAAAAAAAACTAAATAAAAAAAAAATTGGGGGGCCCCCCTGGCAGTCGGGACCCTAAGCAACCGCTCATTTTGCTTATGCCTCGGGCAGGCGCTGCTGACCAGTGACCACTATAAGCGGGTGGGTAACTTGGAGACAGGCTGTCCTGCCCACCCAATAATACAATTAGAAGCAATGCATGGTAATGGTATATTCCTTAGTATTAGTTAATTTTCTGAATTTTATTTTACATTTTCTTGTACAGCGAATGAACAGGTCCGTCCGATAGTGGCTCTGGACTTCCACCTAAAAAACAAAAAACAAAAAACATTTTTTTTAAAAAAATTGGGTGGGCACAGCCCACATTTGGGTGGGCACGGCCCACCCTGGCCCCTGGCTACCGCCGGCCCTGGCAGTGGCACAGGCTGATAGCATCAATGCCACGCCACATTTAGGCAATAATTCGCGCAAAAGGGGCCCAAACCAAGTACATATGCATGATTATATTTTCTAGAGGGCCGACATTTCTGTATTTAAAAACCTTTTTTTATTGATTTTATGTAATATTCAAATTTTCTGAGATTTTGAATTTGGGGTTTTCATAAGCTGTAAGCCATAATAATCACAATTATAATAAATAAAGGCTTGAAATATCTCACTTTGAATGTAATGAGTCTATACAATATATTAGTTTCACCATTTAGGTTGAATTACTGAAATAAATGAACTTTTGCACGATATTCTAATTTTTCGCGTTTCACCTGTATACAACCTGCACCTCCTCTCCATCAGAGCCGGAGATCCTGATCAGCTGTGGACAATCAGCTCATTAGGCAGTGATCGGATGCAGGCTACCATAAATACTACCACCCTGCTGCACATGAATACAGAGCAAGGAGCTTCAGAGGTTAGCTGACTGTCTTTAACGCACACTGAAATGGCTTGTGGAGTTCGTCTGGGGTGAGTATTTATTTTTTTGGTTGTATTGTTGTTAGCTGGTCCATTTCTTCTAACCTTGTTTTTTTTTTCTCTTCAGGATCTTTTTGATTTGTTTGGTTCAAGCAGAGCATGTACGCTGTTTATGGGCTACCCAAGGTGAGCACAAGACAGATATCCCTTGACATTTAGACCTGTGAATTGCTAGCTGTTTCATACTCTTTTTGTTTGTCTTGCAGCCAAAGGCTCACTGAGCCAAAACGGCAACAAATATGTTGGCTTCTTGCAGCATGATGAAGGACTAGAACAACTTGGTGGCAGTCATCCCCAGGATCAACTCAGACATCCCTCTGTTCGCAGTGGTTATAGCCAAACTCCTTCACAGCCAGATCAAAGTGGCAAACCTAGAGTCAAGTCTGTCAGCTTGTTATCTAGACCTAACTTAGGGGTAATTAAGTTAAAGCAGGTTAATGTGCAATCTTTTGGCCTTTCTAGCTCAATTGCTAGTGCTAGCTCTATTAGTAAATACGATCAGAAGAATAGCCATACTGATGCGATCAAGCTGGGAACTTGGCCAACTCAGCAGTTTGCACCACGTGCTAGCAAGTATCAGAGTCCTCTTAGCAACAGCTACTCCAAATTACCCTCCTACCAATTGGCAGCAGGACAGAAAGCTCCCAGTGCACCAGCCCAATATGTTACAAGAAGCCTTTCACCCCAATGAATCCTTCCAGCCCGGCTGCTTCTCCTCAGGAGCTTCCAGCACAGAGCATGACCTCAGCTTCTTCTCGTGGTCGACAGGTGTCTTCACAGCGTGGCTCCAAACCAGGTCTCATAAATCTGAGCCAGACTGGGGCTCGAGACCAATACCAAAGGAAGCTGTATCCCTTGCTCCCAGGCAACGCCCAAGAAAGTTACCAGCCTTACAGCCAGTCTGGCCAAGTGGACACCAAATTCGGTGCCCCAGCCAGCTTCCTGGCCAACAGACCAGAGATTCCCACGAGTCAAAGATTGAGCTACTCGTCCACTGTGCAAAGCCCCAACGGTGCCCGTTCTGGGGGCAAATTCGCCCCGACCAAAACCTTCAACATCCCCAATCGCTACGGTGGTTCCACCATCAAGCGGCTCAGAGATCCTGTTGACCAGGCGCAAGCGGTTGTAAGTAAGCCACAGTCGACCTACGCAGCACCCCAGAGGCAGAGCATGTCCTACAAATCCCAGGTCCAGAATGTGGCACAAGAGGCCTACGTAGCACCCACACGACCCAGCCTGTCTTACCAGGTCCAAAACCAGGCCAGTGTCTGGAAGCCACTGCCTACCTACGCTGCTCACACGAGTGAGCGCGTGCCCTCCGAGCCCCAGGTGCCGAGCATTCATCAGGCGAGCCTATGGAAGAGGTTCAAGTTTCCAAGTCGGTTTCATTAGAAGCAGCAGGCGAGTTTCTATTTAGTACTTGTTTCTTTCTGTTTACTGTGTGCTCAAGGCTGATCTCTAATGTGACTTGCTCTCCCGACAGGTGCAGCAGGTGTGCAGCTTGAAGGAGTACTTTTATGAAATAAATTTGTTCTTAATTTGAATTGTGTGTCTTGATTATTTGACTTCACGTGGTTGGTATTGGCAAGAACACATTGCTGTAGGCATGGTGCCATCTAGTGTGCAAAGTGTGTGTACTACAAAATTGCTGGTTTGAAAAGCCCTATGTTTTCCAAATGTGAAGATACCCTAATCTATTCTTTGCAACTAATCTCTGAGCATGTGTTTGCCCAATGTTCTGAACCTGCCTACGAAAGGGGAATTTTACTTGCAACATTTCTATGGGCAGAGATGTGTCAGTAGAACTTGAATTGATCAACTTGCATTTTGAATTTAAGTTCTACTGATGCATATCTCTGCCAATACATTTCATCCAGTATCAAATGCTAAAGCCCAGTTTTGCACATTGGGAATGCAGGGGATTTAAATGAAGGCCAAATTTAAAGCTTGCTGTTGAAGGGAAAATGCTTCTGTGTTAAAAGCTACAAATGCTGAATGTCAGCTTCTGACATCTCGTAGAGTGGGATTTGCAACTGGGTAATTTCATTTACTGCGTCAACATTAAAGTGTACATGACGACTGAACAAAAAATCCCAGTCTTGTGTCGGACCCTTAATTTTGTAGGCAGAACACAAGTTGCTATGGGTCAATATTCTTGTCATTTAGAAGACCATCCCTGTTTGCTTTGCTTGACATCTAAGGGTCTTGTTTGCATTTAATTTTACTGTTGGCCCAGTATTTTCAATTTTACATCTACTGCTGTGTTCCTGCGTCGTATACTTGTATTTAACGTCACATTTCCACATGTTAGAATTGAGTAAAAGTTAACTGCAAAAATCAAATTTCTATCCATGTTGCGCATTAAGTTGGTCAACTTGTCATGAGCATTTCTTAACCTCAAACAGCGAGCATAGTCCAACTTTAGGCTTCATGGCCCTCTGTCCATTTAATTTTTCACATTTGGATTTCTGCTATTTAAATCAAGGGAAATCTCTTCTTATACTATACTCAATGTGATCAATTGACTTTGAAAAATGTTGCAGTGAATGAATCCCACTGTATGATCCACTCTAGTTTTCACAATTAAGATCTAACCCCTGAACCATGACAGATCTGATCAGACCTGCTAGACGTGGGTTGCGTTCCGAATCGCATACTTTCTACTATATAGTATGGAGAAAAAAGATCTAGGATGTCCCGATTCTTGTGGCCAGATTTAGGATGGTTAGCAGTACCCGGATGTCCTACTTCATGCGGCCAAGATTGTTAGTGTTGAAAACTGCATCCTATTTTGGCAATTCTGACCCACAATCCATTGTGCACGTGAAGTGACGTCACATCGACGAAGCCTCCATATGAAAACAAACGGGGATGCGACGGATATAAAAGCAAGAGGCAAGATCAAGACGCAATGTTATGATATAAGAGAGTAAAGTATGTCCCAATAGTATGCCTAATGCATCCTAACTAGATTATTTTTATCGTCGGATGTAGGATGTAGAATAGAAAAAAGAAAGAGTATGCGATTCGAATTATATAGCACATTTCCTATGCAATTCAAAGTGCTTTACATAGAAAGAATATAATAGAAAACAAAAACAATTGGCAGTAAAATGAATGAATACAATTATACATAAAATACAGTCAAATGCATTACACATGTATGAAAATAATAAATCAATTAAATAAAATATTATTCGCTCACTGCATATGAATCATCTGTGAACATCAATGTGTTTAGCCTATTTTTAAAAGTTGCTAGAATTGGGGCACATCTAAGATCTTCTGGAAGTTTGATTCAGGTAAATGTATGAATTAATGCTCAAACTAAGTTGTATAAAAAGGACAACAAACTATATGTAGGAAGGAACTGCACAGACCCTACTTATGTAGAAACAATTATAGGCATATTATTATAGAAAAGAATGTCTATAAACAATATATGGACAAAGTGAATAACAGTATTGTCTTGTTTTACTTTGTAACATGATGTATATAATATAATATGTGACAATAGAGTATTCAAAGTAACAGAGAAAAGAGTCTTCTGTTATGTGTGATAATCATGTGGCTTTCAGTCAAAGCTGGCCAGCGACCGGGGCCCTCTTGTGGTCTGAGGTTTGGAAGCAGGTTAGTGCAGAAGTGTGTTCATCACTGTAATGCTGTCACTTCCTTTCAATGACAGAATCTTATACTTACCTTTTTCCCCCTGTTATATTATGTATTATAATCTGAATATGAGATATAATATCACTATATTTTATATAAATATTAGCATTATCTTATACTATATCATACTTATGGTGTTGGATGCTAAAATAAAATAAATTATCCAGCGGTATTCCAGGCCAGGCTGTAACATCACGAAATGTGGAAAAGGTGAAGCGCTGTGAATACTTTCTGTATGCACTGTCCTATAACATATGTATGGTGTCGGATGCTAAGACTACAAAGAATCCAGCCACCAGATAAAACTGATGCCCGGTGAGAAAAGCCTGATCTGGCAAGCTTCACATGTATTTGTCTTCCGCAAATCAGTCTGGATGTTGGTCCCTTATAATGGAAGGCAGCCCTGATTGGTTCATGTAGTCATCAATCTAGCCTCCAGTCACACTGGGCCGTACCAGCTTTCCATCGGTTGAGGCTAGATTGACGACTACATGACCCATTCAGGGGCTGCCTTCCACTAAGGGACGAACATTAGATTTTGAGAAATGCCAGACTGATCAGGGAGGAACAAATGTGAAGCTTCCGGGATCAGGCTGGTCTCACCAGGCTAAGCCTACATGACTTCCTGTGTCTTTATATAAGACCTTTCCATAACAGAATCTTATACTTACCTCTTTTTTTCTGTGATGTTATGTATAATAATTCTAATACTGTACTGTATAAGATATAATGTATCATTATATGTATAATAATAGCATTATATACGTATATAATATTTAAGGTGTTGGAGGCTATTAAGACTATAAAGAATCACCCCATCAGATAAAACTTGTCCCTGGTGTAAGACGCTATGCTATCCAGTGCGCTACCAGCGCCTCCAGACGCAACGACTGTTTCCAGATGGACAGTCTACTGCCCCCACTGCTCACCCTCTTCAACCAGAGCTGTCTGGAGGCTTTTAGCTCTGCCTCCACGTTGTTGCCTATGGCTCTTCTTCAGTTTGCACCTGTTATTCCCAGTGTGCCGTAGGCTTTGCTCAGGGAGTGACTGGCAAACCCCCGACTGCCCACCTCCACTGGCATACACCTGGTCTTCCACCCGTTCCTCTGACAATCCTCCACCAGCTCCAGGTACTTCTCCCTCTTTCTTTCTTGAGCCTCCTCCATCCTCTCCTCCCATGGAAGCGTCAGCTCCAGCAATAAGAGTTGTTTTTTCCATTAAGACTATAAAGAATCACCCCATCAGTTAATACTCGTCCCTGGTGTAAGACGCTATGCTATCCAGTGCGCTTCCAGCGCCTCCAGACGCAACGACTGTTTCCAGATGGACAGTCGGTCAATTCCATCCCCACAGCACCCATCCTTGTTAATGAGGAACCACTTGAGTTTTCGGAAGATTTCACCTATCTGGGCAGCTTCACATCAGTAAGGACAAGGGGCATCAAAAGACTCCGTTCCATTTGGAGATCAAAACAATACAGCCTTAAAACAAAGATGCTCCTATACAACAGCAATGTAAAGTCTGTTCTTCTGTACGGTGCAGAGAGCTGGCGAGTTCTCAAAACTGACATGAGGAGAATAGAAGTACAAAGCCATCAGATAAAACTCATCCCTGGTGTAAGACGCTATGCTATCCAGTGCGCTTCCAGCGCCTCCAGACGCCAAAACCCCAAATTCAAAATCTCAGAAAATTTGAATATTACATAAAATCAATAAAAAAAGGTTTTTAAATACAGAAATGTTGGCCCTCTATAAAGTATAATCATGCATATGTACTAAGTACTTGGTTTGAGCCCCTTTTGCATGAATTATTGCCTCAATGCGGTGTGGCATGGATGCTATCAGTCTGTGGCACTGCTGAGGTGTTATGGAAGCCCAGGGGCCTTTCCGAATAGTCCAATCTCCTAACCTTTAAACCTCCTTTCCTATACCTTAACCCCTAAACGTCATCGGGGTTAAGGAGAGATGAAAGGTGCTTCCTATCGAACATAGGAAAAGACAGCACTGTTTCAAAAGAATTCGACTCCACTTTTCCTAACCGACGTCATTGCGCGACGGCGAGTAGTGCTGACGTGAGTCACTAGCGTGAAACTACACTATTCTCCGAAAATTGACTACAACAAGCGCTCGTTTGATCCATGCGTTCTTTTCATATTGATTTTAATCAAGTTGTCGCCATCAGAGTGAGAATCACTCCATATCCACACGTGGAATAAAAAGAGGCTACACTTGTGTTGATGGTGAAATGAACTGCCCCCTGTAACTTCATTAAATGTGAAGTTGGTATTTTATTTTCTTATGGTGTAAATTATGTGCTACGAAAATAACTATTATGATGTTGGTCTTTTATGAGTTCTTTAGGCTATTATCTTTATGGGGGAGGGAGGGGGGGTAGGCTATTTTGTTTTAGCCGAGTTAAATCTTCCTCTCTACTCCTCTCCTCTCTTCTGTTTTACCTCTCGTTCGTGTTCGTGTAGAGTCGGTAAACTCCGTCGGTGGCTTGTTGCTTTAAATATTGCCGCCGTAAAGGATTATGGGATACCACTATCTCCTTTCCTTTCGCATAGGTTGGTCCGGAGTAACCTATGCGAAAGGAGGGTTAAAGGATGAATCGAGGCTCCTTTCCTATGCCTTTCCTAAGCATTTTGAGAATTCGGATCACCTATCCGCCGAGTACTTCCGGTTCATCTCGATAGGAAAGGAAATTTCCTATGCAAAAAATGCTTTTCGTAAAGGCCCCAGGTTGCTTTGATAGTGGCCTTCAGCTCCTCTGTATTGTTGGATCTGGTGTGTATCATCTTCCTCTTGACAATAGTCCATAGTTTCTCTATTGAGTTCAGGTCAGGAGAGTTGTCTGGCCATTCATGCACAGTAATACCATGGTCAGTCAACCAGTTACCAGTGGTTTATGGTACTGTGGGCAGGTGCCAAGTCTAGCTGGAAATGGAAATTGTGATCACCATAAAGCTTGTCAACAGACAGAAGCATGAAGTGCTCTAAAATCTTCTGGTAGATGACTGTGGTGACTTTGGACTTGATAACACAGTGGACTAACAGAAGCAGATGACATGATACCTCAAATCATCACTGATCCAAATTAAATGTTGCGTTTCATTTGGAAATCAAGGTCTCACAGTCTAGAGGAAGAGTGGAGGGGCACAAAATCCAAGGGGCTTGAAGACCACTGTCAAGTTACAACAGTCAGTGATGATTTCAGGCACCATGTCATCTGATGGTGTTGGTCCACTGTGTTATCAAGTCCAAAGTCACCACAGCCATCTACCAGGAGATTTCAGAGCACTTCATGCTCCTGTCTGTTGACAAGCTTTATGGAGATGCTGAATTGCTTTTCCAGCTAGACTTGACACCTGTCCACAGTGCCAAAACCTCAAGTAACTGGTTGACTGACCATGGTATTACTGTGTTGATTGGCCAGACAACTCTCCTGACCTGAACCCAATAGAGAAACTATGGAGTATTGTCAAGAGGCAGATGAGACACACCAGACCCAACAATACAGACGAGCTGAAGGCCTCTATCAAAGCAACCTGGGCTTCCATAACACCTCAGCAGTGCCCAGGCCCGGTTCTAGACAGTTAGATTTGGGTGGGCCTGTAGAAATTTTAGGTGGGCACACTGGGCAGAGAGACTGAATTTTTTAGCCTTTGTAAGATCTCTGCGTCTGCTTTTTGGCACATTTACTGTGAATTGTGTAGAACACAATATGCAAATAAACTTTGAGTGTTGCTGTGTGGGAGATTTGATTCTTGCATGTTTTTTTTCCCAAATGTTTATGAATAACATATAGTATACATTATATACAACATAATGTATATTTTTTTTAATTGTAGGCAGCCTGAGGTGGTAGTCCAGAGCTATATACTATACACACTACTTTCCACTATTGCCTCTGATGTCCAGCTGGGTGAAAATAGCAGCCAGCCGAGGTCACGACCCTGCTAGGGGGGTCCGGGAGTAGGGGAGAACGGGGTAAGTAGGCACACTTTTTACTCTAGTGAGAATTGCTCATCACCAAAACATCTGTCAATAGCCATTCCTACATTAAATTGAAGCTTAAGGTGTTGGCTTGAAATGTGTGTCTCTCTTTTTTTCCAACTTATTGTAATGAAGAAGTAATTTACCATCAAAGACACTCTGACACATTGTGACAACCAACCCCATCAAGGGGTCGGTTGTCACACACTATGGGGTTGTTTGTCACAATGTTATCTTAATGGGAAAAATCTTAAAAAGAAGGCAATGAGGCAGAACCAAATTTGAAAGTTTAATTGCATTGTCAAGTTGACAAATAGGCCTACATAACTTACTGTAGCCTTGGCAGCTGGTCTAGTTTGGGATGCACTGGGTTGTTTTGATTTTGTTGCCCTTTTTTCTTTTGCCTGCTAGCTGCCTTTTCCTGCTCTATTCTTTCCTTCTCTGGGGTGTCAGTGAGGATACAGCTTGACAATTTCTTTCGTTATTGGGTTCCTTTTCTGGCTGCAGCCTTGAGATAACATGTGACAACCAACCCCCCAAAAAATTTGACGACCAACCCCAACCTGAATTTCTTGCTAGCATCAAGGCCAACAACCATCTGACAACTAATTAGCTTGCTAACAACAATCTAAACTATAGCTTACCCTTCACACTTTCTGAGGGTAACAAGTGTTTTGTTATAAACCCATTGTGTAAAAGCCTAGAAGAAAAATACTGAGAAGCAAAATATTTTGAATTTGACATGAAAAACACAAAACATCCTCTCACCTGAAATGCAGCTGTCTTCCTCCAAGGAAGTCTATGTATGTGACCTCTGATCCCAATTCTGGACCTTTTTTATATCAACATTTCAGAGCTAGCGCGCTCTGGTGGCGAGATATAACGAATGTGACATCCAACCCATGTGACAAATTACCCCGTTCTCCCCTATGACCCCCCGGGAGATTTTTTTTTACCTTTTTAAAGTGAAATGCATGAATCTGGTGCACTTTGAGAGGAAAATTAAGAGGCTAAATCTGAGGAATTTTGTGTGAACAAATAATTTGGAGACACTGGGTCGGATGAATTAGAAGCTATTGAAGAAAGACACATGGATTTTCCATAGAAATATAAATTAGAAATAAAATATTATGCAGGGTCCTCTGGGATGGGCTTGGAGCTCTTTTTCTTTTACGGAACATATTTTTCTGTTATATAATGAATTAATTTAAATGCAGTGAGAGGAACGAATCAGAAGAACTCTGTTGTCCAGTTATCTTTTTTTCCACAGACGAGGCTGAAATAGGCTATAGACTATAGGCCTACACAGTGCATGGGCAACTGAGGGCAGCCCCATTTTCAAATATTTTTAAATAAACTCAATACACACTGTGGATGCCATAGACTTGAACGTGACGTGATCAGTTAACCTCGGATTACCTCCCAGATGAACCGATTCAATTATTAAGATATAACTATCTACCATAACAAATTCCTTTTATTGTATGATAATTTACATTCACATAATATGATGTTGATATCAAACACACAAACTAAAAAAAAAACTAAATAAAAAAAAATTGGGGGGGCCCCCTGGCAGTCGGGACCCTAAGCAACCGCTCATTTTGCTTATGCCTCGGTCCGGCGCTGCTGACCAGTGACCACTATAAGCGGGTGGGTAACTTGGAGGCAGGCTGTCCTGCCCACCCAATAATACAATTAGAAGCAATGCATGGTAATGGTATATTCCTTAGTATTAGTTAATTGTCTGAACTTTATTTTACATTTTCTTGTACAGCGAATGAACAGGTCCGTCCGATAGTGGCTCTGGACTTCCACCTAAAAAAAAAAATATATATATATATATTTCTTTTTTAATTGGGTGGTCACAGCCCACATTTGGGTGGGCATAGCCCACCCTGGCCCCTGGCTACCGCCGGCCCTGGCAGTGCCACAGGCTGATAGCATCCATGCCATTTAGGCAATAATTCGCGCAAAAGGGGCCCAAACCAAGTACTTAGTACATATGCATGATTATATTTTCTAGAGGGCCGACATTTCTGTATTTAAAAACCTTTCTGAGATTTTGAATTTGGGGTTTTCATAAGCTGTAAGCCATAATAATCACAATTATAACAAATAAAGGCTTGAAATATCTCACTTTGAATGTAATGAGTCTATATAATATATTAGTTTCACCATTTAGGTTGAATTACTGAAATAAATGAACTTTTGCATGATATTCAAATTTTTCGCGTTTCACCTGTATACAACCTGCACCTCCTCTCCATCAGAGCCGGAGATCCTGATCAGCTGTGGACAATCAGCTCATTAGGCAGTGATCGGATGCAGGCTACCATAAATACTACCACCCTGCTGCACATGAATACAGAGAAAGGAGCTTCAGAGGTTAGCTGACTGTCTTTAACGCACACTGGAATGGCTTGTGGAGTTCATCTGGGGTGAGTATTTTTTTTGTTGTTGTACTGTTGTTAGCTGGTCCATTTCTTCTAACCTTGGTTTTTTTTCTCTTCAGGATCTTTCTGATTTGTTTGGTTCAAGCAGAGCATGTACGCTGTTTATGGGCTACCCAAGGTGAGCACAAGACAAATATCCCTTGACATTTAGACCTGTGAATTGCTAGCTGTTTCATACTCTTTTTGTTTGTCTTGCAGCCAAAGGCTCACCGAGCCAAAACAGCAACACATATGTTGGCTTCTTGCAGCAGGATGAAGGACTAGAACAACTTGGTGGCAGTCATCCCCAGGATCAACTCAGACATCCCTCTGTTCGCAGTGGTTATAGCCAAACTCCTTCACAGCCAGATCAAAGTGGCAAACCTAGAGTCAAGTCTGTGCAGAGCAGCTTGTTATCTAGACCTAACTTAGGGGTAATTAAGTTAAAGCAGGTTAATGTGCAATCTTTTGGCCTTTCTAGCTCAATTGCTAGTGCTAGCTCTATTAGTAAATACGATCAGAAGAATAGCCATACTGATGCGCTCAAGCTGGGAACTTGGCCAACTCAGCAGTTTGCACCAAGTGCTAGCAAGTATCGGAGTCCTCTTAGCAACAGCTACTCCAAGTTACCCTTCTACCAATTGGCATCAGGACAGAAAGCTCCCAGTGCGCCAGCCCAATATGTTACAAGAAGCCTGTCACCCCCAATGAATCCTTCCAGCCCGGCTGCTTCTCCTCAGGAGCTTCCAGCACAGAGCATGACCTCAGCTTCTTCTCGTGGTCGACAGGTGTCTTCACAGCGTGGCTCCAAACTAGGTCTCATAAATCCGAGCCAGACTGGGGCTCGAGACCAATACCGAAGGAAGCTGTATCCCTTGCTCCCAGGCAACGCCCAAGAAAGTTACCAGCCTTACAGCCAGTCTGGCCAAGTGGACACCAAATTCGGTGCCCCAGCCAGCTTCCAGGCCAACAGACCAGAGATGCCCACGAGTCAAAGATTGAGCTACTCTTCCACTGTGCAGAGCCCCAATGGTGCCCGTTCTGGGGGCAAATTCGCCCCAACCAAAACCTTCAACATCCCCAATCGCTACGGTGGTTCCACCATCAAGCGGCTCAGAGATCCTGTTGACCAGGCGCAAGCGGTTGTAAGTAAGCCACAGCCGACCTACGCAGCACCCCAGAGGCAGAGCATGTCCTACAAATCCCAGGTCCAGAATGTGGCACAAGGGGACTACGTAGCACCCACACGACCCAGCCTGTCTTACCAGGCCAGTGTCTGGAAGCCACTGCCTACCTACGCTGCTCCCACGAGGGAGCGCGTGCCCTCTGAGCCCCAGGTGCCGAGCATTCATCAGGCGAGCCTATGGAAGAGGTTCAAGTCTCCAAGTCGGTTTTAGTAGAAGCAGCAGGCGAGTTACTATTTAGTACTTGTTTCTTTCTGTTTACTGTGTGCTCAAGGCTGATCTCTAATGTGACTTGCTCTCCTGACAGGTGCAGCAGGTGTGCAGCTTGAAGGAGTACTTTTTTGAAATAAATTTGTTCTTAATTTGAATCGTGTGTGTCTTGATTATTTGACTTCACTTGGTTGGTATTGGCAAGAACACATTGCTGTAGGCATGGTGCCATCTAGTGTGCAAAGTGTGTGTACTACAAAATTGATGGTTTGAAAAGCCCTATGTTTTCTAAATGTGAAGATACCCTAATCTATTCTTTGCAACTAATCACTGAGCATGTGTTTGCCCAATGTTCTGAACCTGCCTACAAAAGGGGAATTTTACTTGCAACATTTCTATGGGCAGAGATGTGTCAGTAGAACTTGAATTGATCAACTTGCATTTTGAATTTAAGTTCTACTGACACATATCTCTGCCAATACATTTCATCCAGTATCAAATGCTAAAGCCCAGTTTTGCACGTTGGGAATGCAGGGGATTTAAATGAAGGCCAGGGGCAACATCGTTAGACATCTCATAGAGTGGGATTTGCAACCGGGTAATTTCATTTACTGCGTCAACATTAAAGTGTACATGACGACTGAACAAAAAATCCCAGTCTTGTGTCAGACCCTAAATTTTGTAGGCAGAACACAAGTCGCTATGGGTCAATATTCTTGTCATTTAGAAGACTATCCCTGTTTGCTTTGCTTGACATCTAAGGGTCTTTTTTGCATTTAATTTTACTGTTGGCCCAGTATTTTCAATTTTACATCTACTGCTGTGTTCCTCCGTCATATACTTGTATTTAACGTCAAATTTCCACATGTTAGAATTGAGTAAAAGTTAACTGCAAAAATCAAATTTCTATCCATGTTGAGCATTAAGTTGGTCAACTTGTCATGAGCATATCTCAACCTCAAACAGCGAGCATAGTCCAACTTTAGGCTTCATGGCCCTCTGTCCATTTAATTTTTCACATTTGGATTTCTGCTATTTAAATCAAGGGAAATCTCTTCTTATACTATACTCAATGTTATCAATTGACTTTTTGGCGATTCTGACCAACAATCCCTTGCGCACGTGAAGTGACGTCACATCGACGAAGCCTCCATGTGAAAACAAACGGGGATGCGACGGATATAAGAGCAAGATCAAGGCGCAATGTTATGATGTAAGAGAGTAAAGTATATCCTAATAGTATGCCTACTGCATCCTAACTAGATTATTTTTATCATCGGATGTAGTATGTAGAATAGAAAAAAGAAAGAGTATGCGATTCGGAACGCAACCATGGAGTGGCTCAAATGTAGAGCATGGACTGATGGGAAAAGATCTGTTCTGGTTTATCCAACGTTTTTCAGATAACTGCTGTTTGGAATCACTTTAGCCAATACATATACTGTGACAACTGCAATGGATTCAGTAGGGTTAGGGTTAGGGTTAGGGTTTGACGATCGCCGGAACGGCGATCGTCAAATAACTGTCCTTGAAAAGGTAAAGTTGACATTTAAAGGTGCCTACTAGACTAATTTTGGGATGGGATTTCCTATGGTGCTACCCCCGAGGCTCTACGAGCTTTCGTTCTTTGAGTTATGAGTGTTTTTATGTTTAAAAGTTATGTATCTCCTGAACGGAAGGTCGTAGAGACTCGGGGACAACTCCAATGTGTTCAGCGTACCCAAATTATGTATGACCGAACTTGGTTTCAAGTCTCTAGGACCTACGGTTCTGGAGTTATAAGCGGAAACGTTCGCCCAATAGGAATGAATGGGCATCATTGAAAATTTCTCTAAGTGCTGAGTCCAAAAAAAAAGTTCCCACAGAAGGTGTCTAGGAGCACGTTTCATGCCTTTTTGAGTGGTTTGGTAATGGTCTGTGGTGAAGTTTTTTAAAAACCCTATATAAAATATTTTTTTGTAAAAATTTGACAAAGTGTTGAGTCCAAAAAAATAAAGCTAGAAAGTGTCTAGGAGCACGTTTCAGGCCATTTTGAGTCGTCTGGTAATGGTCTGTGGTGAAGTTTTTTAAAAACCCTATATAAAAGGTGGAAGGAGTTGGAATTTGAATGTGGAAATGGAATATGGAGTTGGAAGGTGGAATGTGGAGTTGGAATATGGAGTTGGAAGGTGGAATGTGGAGTTGGAATATGGAGTTGGAAGGTGGAATGTGGAGTTGGAATATGGAGGGTTAGGGTTAGGGTTAGGGTTAGGTTAAGAGCAACTTACCACTTTTCAAAAATTGTTTTTTGGACCTAGCTCAGGCAAACAGAGGGGCATGGGAATTCCAAGACAACCCTCGGATAGGTCTGGCCCCAGCAGACCTGCTACTGAAATTTGGCGCCCCTAGCGGCTTGTTTGGGTACTGCAATCTTGATTTGAAAACTTTGAAGTGCTGCCATTCAAAGAAAAAAAGGGGCATGGGAATTCTGAATAGTGCCCGTGGTAGCCCTGGGCCCCCTCTTCATGCCTGCGAAATTTGGCGCCCCTAGTGGCAACTTTTTTTAACATGGGATGACATTTCAAAGCGTTCCCATGGGAACAGGGAGAGGGGCATGGGAATTTCAACCATATGGGGTGGGAGGTATGGATCAGGGCTACGTCTGTGCACATTTTTGGCCCCCTGGTGGTTTGTTTTGGTATAGAAAATTGAATTTTAAAATTTCAAAGTTGTGCCACTGGGCGAGGAAGATATGCACAGGGATGTCCTTTGGTACGGGAGGTGCCCCAGCCCTATTGGAGCTGTGTGCGAAGTTTTGGAGTTCTCGCTCACTTCCTTCATATAGCTGCCATTGACCCCCATGTAATTTTTTTGTGAACATTTTTCTAAGTGCTGAGTCAAAAAAAGTTCCCACAGTAAGTGTCTAGGAGCACGTTTCAGGCTATTTTGAGTCGTTTGGTAATGGTCTGTCGGGAAATTTTTAGTTTTTTGTTTTTTGTATTTTTTTTTTTTAAATGTGTCCACCACTAGTTGGCGCTATCACAACGAAAAATTATGGGTGAGTACCTGGACTCAGTCCAACCCTGAATGTGCAAGATTTATGTGTGTAGCCCCTTTCTAGGCTGAGAAAATAACTTAAAACCAATGACAATTAATCAACTTATGTTTTAATTATTAAAAATAGAGGGTTAGGGTTAGGGTTAGGGTCAGGGTTAGGGTTAGGGTTAGGGTTAGGGTTAGGGTTAGGGTTAGGGTAGGGTTAGGGTTAGGGTTAGGGTTAG
>JAOPFK010000453.1:37500-41511 GCA_026122265.1 Ammodytes dubius
CTCGGATACCTTGGGACCAGGCGCATTGGCCGAAAAAGTTTCGTCCCCCTGGTGGCGATTGTGAGTACTGCAATCGCGATTTGAAAAGTTTGAAGCTCCTTAACTCCCCAACGCAGAGGGGCAACACAATTCCAAGCAGTGCCTGTTGTAGCCCTTGGCCAGGACTACATGCTCACCAATTTTTAGCCATTTCCGAGAAACTTTTTTTAACATGGAAAAACAGGTTTTTTGGGAATAACGTCCGGTAGGGGAGGGGCAACTGCACAATATTTTTAACCAAGATACTAGGCGTGGGGACGGATCAGAATCCGTTGAAATTTTGGTTCTATGTTGTTTCTATCCCGAGTTATGGCCGATTTAGAAAATTGAATTTTAAAATTTCAAAGTTGTGCCACTGGGCGAGGAAGATAGGCACAGGGATGTCCTTTGGTGTGGCAGGTGCCCCAGGCCCCCTAGACATGTGTGCGAAGTTTTGGAGTTGTAGCTCACTTACTTCATGTAGCTGCCATTGACCCCCATGTAAAATTTTGGGAAAATTTCTTTAAGTGCCGAGTCCTAAGAAAATAATTTTTCCAAAAAGTATTTAGGAGCACGTTTTAGGCCATTTGGAGTATATATGATTTTTTTTTTTTTTTTTTTTTTTTTTTTTACACCACTAGTTGGCGCTATCATGACCAAAAATTATGGGTGAGTAAGGGGGAACTCCCCGTCACTTTTTTAAAAACCCTATATAAAAGGTGGAAGGAGTTGGAATTGGAATGTGGAAATGGAATATGGAGTTGGAAGGTGGAATGTGGAGTTGGAATATGGAGTTGGAAGGTGGAATGTGGGGTTGGATATGGATTAAGTGATGGGAGGGTTAGGTAGTTATTGGTATGGGTTAGGTAAGGTTGGTAAGTAGTGGTTAGGGTTAGGGTTAGGGTTAGGGTTAGGGTTAGGTAGGGTAGGTTAGGGTTTAGGGTTAGGGTTAGGGTTAGGGTTAGGGTTAGGTGTTAGGGTTAGGTTAGGTTGTTAGGGTTAGGTAGGGTTAGGGTTAGGTTAAGAGCAATCTGCCCACTTTTCAAAAGTGGTTTTTTGGACGTAAATTTTGAACGCAGAGGGGCAACCTCATACCGAGACCATCCTCGGATACCTTGGGACCAGGCGCATTGGCCGAAAAAGTTTCGTCCCCCTGGTGGCGATTGTGAGTACTGCAATCGCGATTTGAAAAGTTTGAAGCTCCTTAACTCCCCAACGCAGAGGGGCAACACAATTCCAAGCAGTGCCTGTTGTAGCCCTTGGCCAGGACTACATGCTCACCAATTTTTAGCCATTTCCGAGAAACTTTTTTTAACATGGAAAAACAGGTTTTTTGGGAATAACGTCCGGTAGGGGAGGGGCAACTGCACAATATTTTTAACCAAGATACTAGGCGTGGGGACGGATCAGAATCCGTTGAAATTTTGGTTCTATGTTGTTTCTATCCCGAGTTATGGCCGATTTAGAAAATTGAATTTTAAAATTTCAAAGTTGTGCCACTGGGCGAGGAAGATAGGCACAGGGATGTCCTTTGGTGTGGCAGGTGCCCCAGGCCCCCTAGACATGTGTGCGAAGTTTTGGAGTTGTAGCTCACTTACTTCATGTAGCTGCCATTGACCCCCATGTAAAATTTTGGGAAAATTTCTTTAAGTGCCGAGTCCTAAGAAAATAATTTTTCCAAAAAGTATTTAGGAGCACGTTTTAGGCCATTTGGAGTATATATGATTTTTTTTTTTTTTTTTTTTTTTTTTTTTACACCACTAGTTGGCGCTATCATGACCAAAAATTATGGGTGAGTAAGGGGGAACTCCCCGTCACTTTTTTAAAAACCCTATATAAAAGGTGGAAGGAGTTGGAATTGGAATGTGGAAATGGAATATGGAGTTGGAAGGTGGAATGTGGAGTTGGAATATGGAGTTGGAAGGTGGAATGTGGAGTTGGAATATGGAGTTGGAAGGTGGAATGTGGAGTTAGGGTTAGGGTTAGGGTTAGGGTTAGGGTTAGGGTTAGGGTTAGGGTTAGGGTTAGGGTTAGGGTTAGGGTTAGGGTTAGGTTAAGAGCAATCTGCCCACTTTTCAAAAGTGGTTTTTTGGACGTAAATTTTGAACGCAGAGGGGCAACCTCATACCGAGACCATCCTCGGATACCTTGGGACCAGGCGCATTGGCCGAAAAAGTTTCGTCCCCCTGGTGGCGATTGTGAGTACTGCAATCGCGATTTGAAAAGTTTGAAGCTCCTTAACTCCCCAACGCAGAGGGGCAACACAATTCCAAGCAGTGCCTGTTGTAGCCCTTGGCCAGGACTACATGCTCACCAATTTTTAGCCATTTCCGAGAAACTTTTTTTAACATGGAAAAACAGGTTTTTTGGGAATAACGTCCGGTAGGGGAGGGGCAACTGCACAATATTTTTAACCAAGATACTAGGCGTGGAGACGGATCAGAATCCGTTGAAATTTTGGTTCTATGTTGTTTCTATCCCGAGTTATGGCCGATTTAGAAAATTGAATTTTAAAATTTCAAAGTTGTGCCACTGGGCGAGGAAGATAGGCACAGGGATGTCCTTTGGTGTGGCAGGTGCCCCAGGCCCCCTAGACATGTGTGCGAAGTTTTGGAGTTGTAGCTCACTTACTTCATGTAGCTGCCATTGACCCCCATGTAAAATTTTGGGAAAATTTCTTTAAGTGCCGAGTCCTAAGAAAATAATTTTTCCAAAAAGTATTTAGGAGCACGTTTTAGGCCATTTGGAGTATATATGATTTTTTTTTTTTTTTTTTTTTTTTTTTTACACCACTATTTGGCGCTATCATGACCAAAAATTATGGGTGAGTAAGGGGGAACTCCCCGTCACTTTTTTAAAAACCCTATAAAAAAAAAGAAGGTGGATAGGAGTTGGAATTGGAATGTGGAAATGGAATATGGAGTTGGAAGGTGGAATGTGGGAGTTGGAATATGGAGTTGGAAGGTGGAATGTGGAGTTTGGGAATATAGGAGTTGGAAGGTGGAAGTGGAGTTAGGGGGTTAGGTTAGGGTTAGGGTTAGGGTTAGGGTTAGGGTTAGGGTTAGGTTAGGGTTAGGGTTAGGGTTAGGGTTAGGGTTAGGTTAAGAGCAATCTGCCCACTTTTCAAAAGTGGTTTTTTGGACGTAAATTTTGAACGCAGAGGGGCAACCTCATACCGAGACCATCCTCGGATACCTTGGGACCAGGCGCATTGGCCGAAAAAGTTTCGTCCCCCTGGTGGCGATTGTGAGTACTGCAATCGCGATTTGAAAAGTTTGAAGCTCCTTAACTCCCCAACGCAGAGGGGCAACACAATTCCAAGCAGTGCCTGTTGTAGCCCTTGGCCAGGACTACATGCTCACCAATTTTTAGCCATTTCCGAGAAACTTTTTTAACATGGAAAAACAGGTTTTTTGGGAATAACGTCCGGTAGGGGAGGGGCAACTGCACAATATTTTTAACCAAGATACTAGGCGTGGGACGGATCAGAATCCGTTGAAATTTTGGTTCTATGTTGTTTCTATCCCGAGTTATGGCCGATTTAGAAAATTGAATTTTAAAATTTCAAAGTTGTGCCACTGGGCGAGGAAGATAGGCACAGGGATGTCCTTTGGTGTGGCAGGTGCCCCAGGCCCCCTAGACATGTGTGCGAAGTTTGGAGTTGTAGCTCACTTACTTCATGTAGCTGCCATTGACCCCCATGTAAAATTTTGGGAAAATTTCTTTAAGTGCCGAGTCCTAAGAAAATAATTTTTCCAAAAAGTATTTAGGAGCACGTTTTAGGCCATTTGGAGTATATATGATTTTTTTTTTTTTTTTTTTTTTTTTTAGCTCACTTACTTCATGTAGCTGCCATTGACCCCCATGTAAAATTTTGGGAAAATTTCTTTAAGTGCCGAGTCCTAAGAAAATAATTTTTCCAAAAAGTATTTAGGAGCACGTTTTAGGCCATTTGGAGTATATATGATTTTTTTTTTTTTTTTTTTTTTTTTT
>JAOPFK010000454.1:0-2500 GCA_026122265.1 Ammodytes dubius
AAGCACTTACATGAACCAAATTTTCCATAATCATTCTTAGCACTATTCTGAAGGTTATTACAGAAGGATTTGTTCATATGTTGTTCACTGTCTGATTTATGAGACATTTTCTTCTTACAAACATGCTGAAAAAGCATTTTTTATGAGCTGTATCTATTATTTTTATGATTTATAAAATGAAAAAGTATGTATCCAAAATATATTCTGTATAAACTTTGGAAACTAATACGTTGAAAAAATTGAAGATTTTAACTCTGGCTCTATCCAACATCTAGATTTTGCGTTTTAAAAAGAGATGCAAATTTACGAATAATTGATTTGATTTTTGCAAATATGCAAATTATTTCAAGGTTCTATTTTACAAGGTTTCATGGTTATATCTACACATTTAATTGTTTACCCTATTCACCTGCAGTGTCTTGCTTTAAAATGAAAAAAAAATCGTTCCCCAGGTGCCTTCACTGCGCCGCTGAGAGGAGCCTATCACTTTGAGTGGCACCTTTATGGACAAGGAGGTCATAATTCTGCTGTGTTGGTGAAGAACACAGAGAACATCTTCATCGCATATGAGGTGCAGTCCGGTGGATCGTCTGCTTCTAACGGCGCCTCTCTGCTCCTGAAGGCTGGAGATGTCGTGTCTGTGCATCTGTTGCCCGGCACAACAGTGCATGACAACACCGACCACCACAACACCTTCAGTGGCCATATGCTTTTCACCATGTAACGCACACACATCTTCATCTACATGATGTTAATGCAGGTTTTTTATTTTTTTGCATTTAAATTATCATAATCTTAATCTGAATCACTGCAGCAAAGTATCTTAACTTCTCAGTTTCCTTCATATAAAAGCATAGAAGTCATAAATGATCAAATCTGCAACTGAATGAAGACAAATTTCATGCCATGTAATTTGTCTGATTCCTTTGTCATTAAAAATCCCTGCAAAGCATCTCTGGACATTTCATTAATATTGTTGGTGTCATTTCAATATCAACATAAGGAAACCAAAAAACAAACAATTGCTTTAAGTCGTAATAAAACCAGACAGATGTTTATATTGCTCAGAGGATTTAAACACTTTGAGCCGTTTCCAGTATTTACCTTCATTGGTCTGAAAGTTTAATTTATTTGAGTTATAGATTCACTAACATACTTGTATAATTATCTTTATTATATGTTGGTTTGATTAAAATGCAGCAGTTTCAAGTCAGCTCTACTTGTATTCAGACTTTCCCAAGTTTGTATTCAGATACAGGTACGGGGTGTTTAAGTAAAATACTTGTTTTACTTTAATACATTTTCAGAGAAGCTAAAGTACATTAGAAAATGCAGAATATTATTGGACTACAACTGTTTTTTCATTAATATGTAATTATGGAGCCAATTTGGATTATTTTGACACTGCTGGCTTGTGAACATCCAAGCTTTTAATCCGGAGAGTGAGGTACAAAGATACAAAGTACAAGTGCCTCAAACCTGTACTTAAAATAATACACAAATACTTTATTTCACCTGTGATATTTCAGATATAAAAACAAGTCAATGAGAGAAGTGAGCAGAACGGAGAGACAGAGCTTTTTATATGTTTTATTAATTACATCAGCCTTCATGTGTTAAAATGTCATAATGTTAAAAAAGTCTCAATACTTTGACATAAAAACACAGAGTTAAGATTATTAAACAGGTTAGTTGTAACCTAAACATAAATACATCACTACAGGTGGAAAATAGCTATTTGCTAAAACCTGGTACACAATACATCTCTCCCTGCCCTAAACAAGGTTAAAGGGTCACTACACAGTTTCAGGGGAGGGGGGTTTGTTTACATTCACAGAGCCTGCAGTTAGTTTACTAAACATATTTTCTCTACATGTAATTCTTAGTATTGAATAATTTTATCATCATAAATCAAAACTAAATTATTTTGAGGAACCTGGAACCAAACGTAAGACTAGAATATGTTTGTAAACCAAACTGTGGGCCCTGCTGCTGTAAACAACAACAGTGAAACAGTAACATTTCAGGTAGCTTTCTTTTTTTTTTAAAGATTTTCTTTGGCATTTTTATTCTTTATTGATAGTGTAGAGACAGAGTTGAAATGGGGCAGAGAGGGGAGTGACATGCAGAGAACGACCGCGGGCTGGAATCGAACCTGGGTCCGCTGCTGGCCGAGGCCCATGGGGGGGGACGCCCTACCAACTGAGCTAAGGGCGCCCCCTCGGAAGCTTTCTAACTTCAAACAGTGTTCCAGGGATCTACATTTTCCTTTGAGAAAAGTTTGTTTTATTCAGTTATGAGAATATACCCTAGAAAATGTTTCACTTCTCTGACACACAAAGTTACACACTGCAGCTTTAGTTTTTCTTTTGTACATTGTCCCTGTTCAAATTAAGTTACATTATTATATTTACATTTATTTGATCATTTGATCCTAATAATTAGAGGGGGGGGGGGGGGGTTAATTTATTATTCAACAACTTTAGTCAGTGATTCTGGA
>JAOPFK010000454.1:7500-10000 GCA_026122265.1 Ammodytes dubius
TTAGGGTTAACCCAGACCATAGACAGCAGGGTGCCCACACAGGTCTGTGGGTTAGGGTTAGTACTATAGTATACTAACTTGGAGGGTTAGGGACTAGGTATGGTATTAGGGTTAGGGTTATATATATAATAGATAATATACATACTTGAAGGTGAGCCCCTCAAACAGAGGGTTAGGGTTAGGTATGGTATTAGGGGTTAGGGTTAGAGGGTTAAAGGGAGAGGTTTATACATACTTGAAGGTGAGCCCCTCAAACAGAGGGTTAGGGGCTAGGTATAGTATTAGGGGTTAGGGTTAGAGGGTTAGGGTTAGGGTTAGGGGGAGAAGTATATACTAACTTGAAGGTGAGCCCCTCAAACACGGGCGTGAGGCTGAGGCTGAAGGTCTGACAGAGACGGAGCGCAGAGTCAAACAGTCCGGTTTGGACCAGCAGGGCCACCATCTCCACCGCAGACGCACTGCCTGAGAGAGAGACAGGGGGTGAGGGAGGGAGAGAGACAGACAGTGAGCACCATCTCCACCGCAGACGCACTGCCTGAGAGAGAGAGACAGACAGGGGGTGAGACAGGCAGACAGACAGGCAGGGGGTGAGACAGGCAGAGAGACAGACAGGGGGTGAGGGAGACAGAGAGGCAGGCAGACAGGTAGACAGACTTCCTGTAGAGACAGAGAGCTTAACTTTCCACGGTCATAGTACGCTAGGTCGGGTTTAACGCCACTTCAAACACTACATAACCATTCTCTGTGTGTCTGTGTGTGTGTGCTTGTGTGTGTGTCTCTGTGTGAGGCACGTTCCCTTATAGCGAGTGTTTGTCTCTCTCACATAGACACACCATGTATAAAAGGTGCGCACAGACACACACACCACACACACACACAACACACACACACACACAAACACACACAGACAACAGACTGAGACACACACACACACACACACACAGAGACACACACACACTCAGACACACACACACACACACAGAGACACACACACACACACACACACACACACTCAGAACACACACACACGAACAGAGACACACACACACAGACACACACACACACACACACACACACACAACTCAGACAGACACACACACACACACACACACACACACACACACACACACACTCAACACACACACACAGACAGAGACACACACACACAGACCACACACACACACACACACACAGAGACAGACACACACACACACACACACACACACAGACACACACACACACACACAGACACACACAGACACACACACACACACACACACACAGACACACACCACACACACACACAGGACAGACACACACACAACACACACACACAGACACACACACACACACACCCCCCCCCCCCCAGCTGTACCTGCGATGGCGGCGCTGGGCTCGTGGTGCGGAGAGCAGAGCGTCAGACGGCTGCGGCACAGGAGTGTATTCCTCTCCAGATCCTTCAGCTCAGGATGTCCACCTGACGCCGCACTGCAGACAGACAGGCAGAGAGAGAGAGAGACAGAGAGAGAGAGAGACAGGCAGGCAGACAGACAGGCAGGCAGAGAGAGAGACAGGCAGGGAGAGAGAGAGACAGGCAGGCAGACAGACAGGCAGGCAGAGAGAGACAGGCAGAGAGACAGGCAGAGAGAGAGACAGGCAGGCAGACAGACAGACAGGCAGAGAGGCAGACAGACAGACAGGCAGACAGACAGAGAGGCAGACAGAGAGGCAGAGAGACAGGCAGGCAGAGAGACAGGCAGGCAGAGAGAGACAGGCAGACAGACAGGCAGAGAGACAGGCAGGCAGAGAGACAGGCAGGCAGAGAGAGACAGGCAGACAGACAAGCAGAGAGACAGACAGACAGAGAGAGAGAGAGAGAGACAGGCAGGCAGACAGGCAGACAGGCAGAGAGACAGGCAGGCAGAGAGACAGACAGGCAGAGAGACAGACAGACAGGCAGGCAGGCAGAGAGAGAGGCAGACAGGCAGACAGACAGACAGACAGACAGAGAGAGAGAGAGAGAGAGACAGGCAGGCAGACAGACAGACAGGCAGAGAGAGAGACAGGCAGACAGACAGACAGACAGACAGACAGACAGACAGACAGACAGACAGACAGGAAGACAGGCAGACAGACAGACAGGCAGGCAGACAGAGAGAGAGACAGGCAGGCAGACAGAGAGAGAGACAGGCAGAGAGGCAGGCAGGCAGACAGGCAGGCAGAGAGACAGAGAGGCAGAGAGAGAGACAGACAGGTAGACAGACAGAGTTAGGGTTAGACGTTTTTGCCTTATTCCTCTAAATATTCTCTTAAAAGAGAATACAACCAAAATCTTACGAATGGGTCTCTAGAAAATGATGTGTTAAAGTAATGTGCAAGCTTTTTTTTTATTTCAACATTTTCAAATGTAATTTTACCTTAGAGACACAAACAAATGGGTTAATGTCATTGACCCATTTAAACAAAGCCTAGGCTGTGTAGACTGGTGTATAAACAAAGG
>JAOPFK010000454.1:17500-20000 GCA_026122265.1 Ammodytes dubius
CTCCAGCGCAGTCAGGTTCTGCAGGTTGGCGTCTCTATGGAAACATTAATAAAGAAGAATGAATATCGATATACCACATGTCCCAGTGTTCCTAACCCTAACCCTGATCCCCCGTCTCCCCGCCACATGTCCAAGTGTCCCTGGGCAAAGAGACACTGAACCCTAAATGTCTCCTGATAGTTAGCTTGCACCCTGCGTGGTAGCTGCTGCTGCTATCGGTGTGTGAATGTGTGAGTGAATGAATGTGTGTGTGAGTGAATGAATGTGTGTGTGAATGGGTGAATGTGTGTGTGACTGGGTGCTGCAGTTGTAAGTTTATCTGCTAGACTCTAGTCATAGTGTAGACCAGGGGTCACCAACACAGTGCCCGCGGGCACCAGGTAGCCTGCAAGGAGCATATGAGCTAAGGGTGTAAGGGCAGGGTGTCATATTGTATCATACTGTATGGAATGTAAAGCCCACTGAGGCAAATGTATTTGTGATTTTGGGCTATACAAATAAAACTGATTTGATGTGCCCGCAGGCCTGTTCTAAAAATAGCATAATAATCTGTTTCCCACCTTTTTTAAGTCATTGTAGATCATTATTGTGAGAAATCATTAACATGATCAGTGTCTTCACATAGATGAGTATCATTAATCATTAATAATAATATATAACTAAAGGCAAACTGAGCAAATGTATTATTTCAGAAGAGTGTATCAAACTGGGTGCCCTTCGTATGACTCAGTACCCATAAAGTAGCCCTCAGGTTCAAACAGGTTGGTGGATGGATGGATGGATGGATGGATAGATGGATGGATGGATGGATAGAGTCAGGTTGGTGACCCCTGTGCTAGAGAGTGAAGGTAGGACATGATTCAGTCACTCACATGGTGTCCATAGGAACGGCTGTAGCCATGGTGATACTCAGGTGTTTCAGCAGGTGATAGGACGAGAGCAGCTGAGAACATCTGGGGATTAAGTCCTGCTGCAGCTGCAGGAGGGCGGAGCCTCCACCTAGGAACACCTGAGAGGGAGACAGGTAGAGAGACAGGTAGAGAGACAGACAGGTAGAGAGACAGGTAGAGAGACAGACAGGTAGAGAGACAGACAGACAGGTAAGGGTTAATACAGAGACAGGTTAGAATAACATACACATAACCCTATAACACAGAGCCTCACCCAAAAACACCTGAGAGAGAGAAAGGTTATTATAACCCTAACAAGGGATGCACCGAACATTCGGCCACCGAAAATGTTCAGCCCGAAACAGTTAAAAGGCCGAACAAAATTACCGAACATTGACGAACTAAATGACACTAAGGAAATATGTTTTTAAAAGAGCTGCGCGCTTGTAAACCAGGAAATGGAAGTAAAGAGAGACAACCGTGTATGCGAGTCCACTTCTCTTCGTGAGCGCGCAGCAGGAGCAGTCTGTAGGCTGCGTGCATGAAAATGTCAGAGTCCAGTGTGGGAGCATTTTTTCAAACTGGATGAAACACGGCGCAGACAGTGCAATGCTTAATGCAGCATAAAGTTAAAACGCTCGTCCAAGACTGATGTTTAATCACCTTAGGAACACAAAAGCCTTGCGCGAGCGAAGCAGCGATTCACCCGGTGAAACTCAGTGATGGTTGGTAACGGTGTCATTCACAGCGACACCTCGCCGGTGAGAAAAACTGTGGTTTGACGGCTAAAATGATAACCGGAGATTCTTAGATTTGAAGGTTTTACTGTTTCTTTATTTATTTAGGGTTGCTTTTTAGTTGTAGGCTTTGTTTGAGGAGAACATTTGGGAGTTCATGTATGCAATGTTGAAAGAATTGGCAAAATAAATAAACAAAACTGCAAAAGCCTCTTTCGGTATTCGGTTTCGGCCAACTGTTTAATTTTATTCGGTTTCGGCCAAGAATTTTCATTTCGGTGCATTCCTAACCCTATAGACAGGTAGAGAGACATACAGGTTAATATACACAGAGCAGCGCAAAGCCTCCACCTAGAAAGACCTGAGAAAGAGACAGGTAGAGAGAGAGAGAGACAGGTTAACACACACACACACACAGACACACACACACACACAGACAGACACACACACACACACACACACACACACACACACACACACACACACACACACACAGGGTCTTACATTGTCTCCAAAGCGCAGGTAGAGCTTCATCAGAATGACAGACAGACAGACAGACAGACAGACAGACAGACAGACAGACAGACAGACAGACAGACAGACAGACACACAGAGGGTCTTACGTTGTCTCCAAAGCGCAGGTAAAGCTTCATCAGAATGACAGACAGACAGACAGACAGACAGACAGACAGACAGACAGACAGACAGACAGACAGACAGACAGACAGACAGACACACACACAGGGTCTTACGTTGTTCTCAAAGCGCAGGTAAAGCTTCATCAGAATGAGCAGGTCTCTGCAGATCAGCGCGCGCGTCATCGTCATGTGACACACGGCCTGACACACCTGCAAGACCAGAACACATTAGTGT
>JAOPFK010000455.1:0-21314 GCA_026122265.1 Ammodytes dubius
CATATTTCATGCATCATTCATCGTTTCAATCCCATTCAGTACTTTTTCAACATTCAGCAGTAAAGCTTCTTAAATGTCAGCTTTCACACTGCAATTTCTTCAAGGAATTGCATTTCTGGTTATGTTTACACACACACACTTTGTCAGGAAAAGGTCCCCACCGGTGCAAATGAGCACCATGCAATACCATCTATGACCACTATCCCTTACACACTTTGTCAGGAAACGGTCCCCACGGGCAGATAAGCACACTGCAATACCAACCCTGACCACTAGAGGCACACCCAGAGTAGTGAAAAGTGGTTTCTTGGGGCCCAATTTTTTTTTCAAAGAAAAAAGCACCAGGCATATCAGCAGGCTGTTTTCTATTGATTGCAATGCTCGTGCCTGTGGGGCCCAGGGATCGGGCCCCACCGGGAAAATTGGGCCCCACCGCGTGAGTGGAATCTCAGGTGTTGGGCCTCACCGGAATAGAAAAACGCACACACACACACACACACACACACACACACACACACACACACACACACACACACACACACACACACACACACACACACATGGCAATGTGTGCTAGCACACACACACACACACACACACACACACACACACGCACATGGCAATGTGTGCTAGCACACACACACACACACACACACACACACACACATGGCAATGTGTGCTAGCACATAACCAAACAATGCAAAATATAAACACAATGACAAATAGAAACCGCATGCTAATATCAACTGTATTTGTAATGTATAATCTTAGTGGACATTATTCCCCCCCAAAAAATCCCAAAATAGACAACAGCTCTAACAGACACACAAGGGATATGAGCTTTGTGTGCGTGGGGGGCGCAATGTGACAGCAGAAGAATGGAAAGAATGACAGTGTAAAAACAAACTCCCTCAGCACGGCCACTGCAGGTATGCAGATAGGCTGTGGCTGCACTATCCTTTTGATCTTCATACACACTCCCACCCACCCACCCACACACACACGGACACACACACCATCCCTTCAATGGCGACCTCTCATTACACCAGCCTACCTCACTTGGCTCAGCCAAACCAACCCCTGGTGCTAGTGCCAATGCAGCTGCTGTAATCTAGGCCAAGCTATTTATAAAGCGAGCCGCCAAGTACAGGCGCGGGGAGCCGGGGGGAGACAGAGGGATGGGAGGATAGAAAAAGGAGTGTCTACAAGGCGGAGAGACAGATCTTAAGAGTGGAGGGGAAGAGAGAAGCACAGGGAGGCAAGATGGCATAGACGGAATAAAGGTAGTGGTTGAAAATAGAGAGAGAGAGAGAGAGAGAGAGAGAGAGAGAGAGAGAGAGAGAGAGAGAGAGAGAGAGAGAGAAAGAGGGGTCCTGTCCGGTGCAAAGGACAGCATGAATACCTGAGGATGAATGCACACCAGCCATCAACAGTCACTCACAAACATAGGTAGCCTCCATCCTTTCCAAGTCTGAAATGTGTTGCCTCTGAAGGTTTGAATCAAATTGCCATGTGAGGATAAATTGTCGCTTTTTTGGGGAATGCTGGGAAAATGTGATTTCCTTGTATATAAAAACTTCTGTGCGATTAACTTTAAATGATATTAATATGTCAATAAAATAGCAAAAGCTTCTTTATGTATGAGATTGCTTTTTCAATAAGCATCACGATCACTGTTCAAACATGGGAGCTGACAGCAGCGGCGTAGTATGTGTTTGGTTCACAGCCCACATCTGGTGGGGCAACCAGCAGCTGTTCCGTGTCCAGCAGCTTACAGGCAGGACAGAGAGAGAGACAGAGGGACAGAATGGGGGGATGGAAGAGGAAGCACAGAGATCGACACGTGCCGATAGTTCCACTGATTGCTTTGCTTTTGAAAATCAGGTCAAATCATTGGATGGGTTAGGTGCGCCCACTGTCGTTTTGAATACCAGACACAACACAAAGGGGAAAAGACCTGAGGCGAACCCGGAAGCTCAGAGAAGTGGGTGCCATTTTCTGAGACAGACAGACAAAGAGGACATGTGAAAGACATGTATGTATAGTTCCCCAATATGCTGCTTACCACAATACAGGGAGAGAGCTCCCTATTCCATTCACTTCAAACAGATCCATTTTTTAAGCCTCCGAATCCTCATGGCACCTGTGATGATGAGAACAAGTAGTGAAATAGTGCGATGAGATTTAAGGGATGAAGCTTGCTCATGACAAAAAAAGAAAGCTATTAATGTGGGTATAGACCGTCAATAAGCATTGCAGTGGAGACAGTGAGAGACAGAGGAGGTGAGAGACAGACTTAAATGACATGGAGGAAACGCACTCATGTCTGAATGGAATGAAAATGAAAGATATGAAGAAAAACATAACCCAAAACCAATGTTAACCAAATGGAATCGGGGAGAGTCACACAAGCAATTGTTTTTTTTTCCTTTCACAAGCAAAGTAACAGCGGTGAAAAACAAGTGCTGAGAGAAAAATCAACAACAACAACAACAACAACAACGTAGCGTCAATAGTCCTTTTTCCGTAAATGACAACAGGCAGAAATTGATTTGGATGGCGGTCTCCCCCACCCCTCACCCTCATAAATTACTCTGAGAAGCAGCCTGGCAGGGGAGCGAGTTTTGCAGGCTCGTAACATAAAGATGTCAACAAAGTTCTGTAAGTAAACAGAAAGGTAAAGGAAAATAAGTTAGGGGAAGCTGGAGCTGGTACTGTACAGTGGAGCATATACATATACATAGGCCTATGTCTTTAAATTACAAAGAGAAGATGTACAGACAGACATATAATCCTATCAAATAAATCATATAAGTCTGATCAACTTAACTTCCTGTTTCCTGCGGCTACCACATTCATAATTTAAAGTAATCATCTTTGGGAACATTTTCCGATTTCATGGTCTGTGTGATCACAGTTTTATGCCTCAATTCACGGGAGTCCGTTTATACTTAGAAAGAGATCATATGCCGTTGTTGTTTTTTGAACTGCTATTCTTTTTTTTTTGTTTAAACATTTTATTGAAGAAAATGAGACAGTATGGTATACATTCAGAAACAGTTAACGTTAGAGGCATTTTCAGTTTTTTCCAAATTATGATTTCTTAACCCCTCCAATACCCACCCCCTTTCCCAGCTTCCTCAGCATAACAAAAAAAATAAAATAAAGACAGACAGACAAGAACAGACAAGGACAGGATAGAGCAGACAGGATAATTAAGCAAGTAAATAAATTATATAAAACAAAACCTTAAACAAAAAAAAGATACAAAAATTAAGTATAGTATTAAAGTATCTCAATATTGCGTTATGTAAATAATAGAATTGTTGCAGTACTTCACAGCTGGATTTAAAAAAAAATAAAAATAAAAATTTAAAACGTGTTTTACACCAGTGTTCAAAATATGTCACTCCTACAGGAGAGGGCAGGGTGGTGGACAGGCAGCAGCGCACCGATAATAATTTTAATGGAAAGTAGTGTAATGTAATGGAAAGTATGTTTTGGGTTCTACTGTGTAATTTCACTCGCAGGCAGACGGTCAAGATAGCTAATCAACGGTTGCCAGTGACAAATAATAATTTAATGGAAAGTATGTTTTGGGTTCTACTGTGTAATTTCACTCGCAGGCAGACGGTCAAGATAGCTAATCAACGGTTGCCAGTGACAAATAATAATTTAATGGAAAGTATGTTTTGGGTTCTACTGTGTAATTTCACTCGCAGGCAGACGGTCAAGATAGCTAATCAACGGTTGCCAGTGACAGATAATAATTTAATGGAAAGTATGTTTTGGGTTCTACTGTGTAATTTCACTCGCAGGCAGACGGTCAAGATAGCTAATCAACGGTTGCCAGTGACAGATAATAATTTAATGGGAAGTATGTTTTGGGTTCTACTGTGTAATTTCACTCGCAGGCAGACGGTCAAAATAGCTAATCAACGGTTGCCAGTGACAGATAATAATTTAATGGAAAGTAATGTAATGTAATGGAAAGTATGTTTTGGGTTCTACTGTGCAATTTCACTCGCAGGCAGACGGTCAAAATAGCTAATCAACGGTTGCCAGTGACAATGGAATTTATCCGAGCAGCCTCTCAAAGCAAATTTTATTTTTTCCAATTTTAAAAAGGACATGATGTCACGAAGCCAAGATTTAAATGATGGGGGGAGGCGGGATTTCCATAAGAGCAAAATGCTCCTTCGAGCGATCAGAGAGGAGAAAGCAATCACATTGGATTGAGTATTTGTTGCAACATTTCCATCCGGAAGTCTTCCAAAAATAGCTACATGAGGAGATGGTGGGATATGGATCTGCGCTATTTCAGAAATAACCTTAAAAAATGAATCCCAGAAAGTAAATAACTTGGGGCATGTCCAAAACATATGTGTAAGGTCACACGGTGAGAGCGAGCATCTATTACATTTGTCTTCAACCGTATCTGGGTAGATTTTAGAGAGCTTGGACTTGCTATAATGAATCCTGTGGAGCACTTTAAATTGAATGAGGCTAAGCCGCATACATGAAGAGGAAAGTTTGATATTTGTAAGGGCTTTACTCCAAAACTGATCAGAAAGGGTCACTTGTAGTTCGTCTTCCCAGTTCGATTTGATTTTTTCAATAGTTAATTCATTGGCTGGCAACAGTAGGTCATATAGATAGGAGACATGACCTTTAGGGGTGGTATTAGCTAAGAGAACGTGGTCCATACCAGTTACGGTTGGGATAAGTGGGAATGCAGGCGAATGAGTTCTTGCAAAATCCCGTAGTTGGAAATATCTAAAGAAATCCGAACTGGTTAATCCAAACATGGCTCGTAGCTGGTTGAAACTTGCAAATGACCCACCCACATACAAATCTTTTAATGAACGCAGACCCTCTCTGCCCAGGAACGTAAAGCGTGGATCAATTCTGGCTGGTGCAAAGAGATGGTTTTTGCAGATGGGTGTTGATTGAGGAAGGGAAGACCACTTAAAATGTCCCCTTATTTGAGCCCAGATTTTCAGTGAGGCAACGACAAGGGGGTTAGACGTATACTGTGAGTAAGGTAAGGGCAGGGTGCCACATGCCAGAGCCTGCGGTGATGAAGATATACACGAATCAGATTCCAATTGGCACCAGCTGCTCTGTGGGGATGTAAACCAGAGTAAGAGTTTGTGCGCGTTTGCCGCCCAGTAATAAGATTGGAAGTTTGGTAAGCCAAGTCCACCTGAAGGTCTACTCCGCTGCATGGCAGCTTTGCAGATTCTAGGATGTTTACCCGCCCATATGAATTGAGAGACTACAGAGTCAATAGATTTGAAAAACGATTTAGGTAAAAAGATGGGAAGGCATTGGAAGAGGTATAGATAGCGAGGTAAAACGTTCATCTTAACTATTTGTACTCTCCCTGCTAGAGAAAGGGGTAAGTGGCTCCACCTTTGGAGGTCCAACTTAATTTTTGACGTGAGAGCTGCAAAGTTTTGTTCACGTAGGGACCTTATAGATCGTGTAATGACGACACCTAAGTATTTAAACTCTGAGCTGGAAAACTGGAACGGGATAGACGATGCTGGGATGTCCAAGGCTGGCTGATTAATTGGAAAACATTCACTTTTTTGAACATTTAATTTGTATCCCGAAAAAGTGCTGAAGGAGTTAAGGATTGATATGATCCGAGGAATACTAGACAACGGATTCCTTACGTACAAAAGTAGGTCATCTGCGTAAAGGGAGACTTTGTGTTCTGTTCCCCATCGCTGGATGCCCAGAAAACCTCTTTCCATCTTAAGTGCTATCGAGAGTGGCTCTATGGCGATGGCGAAGAGAAGAGGGGAAAGCGGGCACCCCTGGCGCGTTCCACGTGAAAGGGGAAAAGACTTAGAACGAGTAGTATTTGTGCATACGGATGCTTGAGGAGAGGTGTAAAGCAATCGAATCCAAGATATAAAATTGCCTCCAAAGCCAAAACGCTGCAACGCAGTGAACAAGTAGGACCACTCCACCCTGTCGAAGGCTTTCTCGGCATCAAGGGACACGATCACTTCTGGGTCAGAAGGGGAGGGTGGGGTGTGGATGATGCCGAGAAGCCTTCTAATGTTGGTGAATGAGTGTCGTTGTCTAATGAACCCCGTCTGGTCTTCTGACACGATGGAGGTCATAACAGTCTCCAACCGACGTGAAATGGCCTTCGCAAGTATTTTAACATCAACAGACAGTAACGATATCGGACGGAAAGACGCACAGTTTAAGGGATCTTTGTCCTTTTTTAATATAAGAGAAATTGAGGCCTGGGTGAGGGTGGGTGGCAAGCAGCCCTGTTGGAGCGACTGTGTAAACATCCCTAGAAGTAATGGAGCCAATTTTTCTATAAATTTTTTGAAAAATTCCACCGGAAAACCATCCGGTCCGGGTGATTTATTATTATTCATCAGTTTTATTGCTTCGGTAATCTCGTTAAGTTGCAAAGGGCTGTCCAGCATCTGTCTGTTATCCTCTGAAATCGCGGGTACGTCTAGTGCTGTGAAAAATTCAGACATATGAGCTTCATTATTGAAGGACTCCGACGTATAAAGCTGAGAATAGAATGTTTTAAAAACTTTATTAATTTCTACGGGGTCAGATGTAAGCACGCCGGTATTAGTACGGATCTGAGTAATCTGGTTGGAAGCAGTTTTAGTTTTCAGCTGGTGGGCTAATAGCCGACTCGCCTTATCTCCAAATTCATACTGAGTGCCTCTGGAGCGGAGCAGAAGTTGTTCAGCCTCTCTTGTTGTCAAAAGATCAAGTTCAGTCTTAAGTTTCAACCTTTCCTTATAAAGGTCAGGTGATTGATCAATTGAGTAGCGATGGTCTAAAGTGGCAATGGATTCTTCCAGTTCTTTTTGGCGCGCTCTACGATTTTTATTAATATAGGACGTATAAGAAATAATTTTACCCCTAATAAATGCCTTTAGGGTTTCCCATAATAGCATAGGGCAGATGCCTTCTGTGTTATTGGTTTCCAAAAAGAGGTCAATGGCTTCGGAGATTTGTTTACAGAAATTCCCATCAGCCAGCAACAGGGGATCTAAACGCCATGTCCTATAATCCTTAGGCCTACGGTCAAAACGAAGGTCAAGGGTTACAGCTGAGTGGTCAGATACGACTATAGGTGAGTATTGTGTGGATATTACCGAGGGAATTAGTGTTTTGTCAATGAGAAAGTAATCTATGCGTGAGAAAGTACGATGTACGTGTGAAAAGAAAGAGTACTGCTTAATAGTGGGATGTAGAAGTCTGTAGGGATCAACATAGCCGTATTGTTCCATAAAGGCAGAAAGGGTCTGAGACATTTTAGATGGTGTTGAAGTTCTGGAGCTAGACCTATCCAGTAGAGGGTTAATGACACAGTTCATATCACCTCCCGTAATTAGCACATGGGAATTTAAGTTAGGAAGAGAAGACAATAGGTTTTTCATGAAGTTATAGTCATCCCAATTAGGAGCATAGACAGATACGAGGAGAACCGGTTTCTGGTACAGTGTACCGGGGACAATCACATAGCGACCGTTTGGGTCTGCAATAATTTTGTCTGGAGTGAAATGCACATTTTTCCTAACAAGTATGGCCACACCTCTCGTTTTCAGGTTAAATTTAGAATGAAAAATGTGTCCTATCCAAGGTCTAGACAATTTCTGATGATCAATGTTAAGTAAGTGTGTCTCTTGGAGAAACATTATGTCAGCTTTATGGTTTTGAATGTGTGAGAATATCCTAGCGCGCTTCACTGTGGCATTAAGTCCACCAACATTTAATGAGAGTATTCTTACCACCTGTCCACCACCCTTTTGTGAATGGGCTACGTCGGCCATAGCACAAAGATCGATATGAAGTGTAACATACTGCAGTCTGTGGATTGTTCCAGAGCAAATGAGAAAAAGAAAAGGTAAATAAATGCAACATTGAAAGACACAATGAGACTGATGGGACATAAAACTAAACTAACAGAATACACAAAAAAGGAAGTTGGCTTACTTACCCCAGCCATGTCCATCCCCCCCTCCCCAAACCCCACAGCTTCCCTAACCTTTTGGTTATCATACCTCTTCGCCAATTGCATTGGCGCACACTATTCAACCTTTACTAACCTTCACTCGAATGCTTAGCTTCTGTTCCCAAAATATGTAACAGTATCCCCATTATTAAGGTCAAACGAATAACAGAACAAAGAAATATTCCAAAGAACTTGGTCCATAGTATAATTAGCTATACGTGTGATTAATGATTCTCCATCCTCTTTAACAGCAACAGGCTTTGAGAAGGTGAGTGATACTGAGCTTCTAGTGCTTGCTTGTCCACAATTGGAAAAGTAAAAAAAGGAATAAGATAATAATAAAAATCAAATAAAAGTGGGGGGCATGATAAAAAAAATACCATAAAATAAATGGAGGTAAAAAAAAAAAAAAAAAAAAAAAAAAAAAAAAAAAGGTGCATTAGTATAATATATAAATATACATATATAAAAAAATAATAATAATAAAAAAAAATAAAATAAAAATATATATATATTTAGACATAAAATAAAATAAATAAAGTGTATATCTTAGATACACACGCATACACATAAATGACATAAGGATCAAAACAGAATAGAGCGGGGGTATTACAGTAATTTTAGACAAAGATCATAATAGTAAAAAAAAAAAAAAAAAAAAAAAAAAAAAAAAAAAACACACCCACACACTTTGGAATAAAATGAGATATGCAGAGGATATCAAGCAGCAAGTGTCCAATTTACAGTAGGCTATATTCAGCCTCACAGCTGAACATAAGTGAAACATTCCTTCTCACTAAAGCAAACTTACGAGGCAGGAGCGATAACAACAGTAACAGCTCAGTCATAGCTAATGACAAGAGTAACAGCACAGTCATAGCTCCTAAGAGCAGAAAATTATCACCAATAGTAACGCAACCCAACAGTATTGCCGAGAGGACGTAAGCAAAGTTAACATAACAGCTGGGATCGGCTCACCTGTTTGTAGACAAACAGCCCGCAGCGTGAGTGAAGTCAAGTGCCCAGAGTGGGTAAAGATTCATTCCGCTGTGTAATGGCTATTATTTAAAAAGTAATTAAAGAACTAATAGTCTAGCAGCAAGTCCTCAAAAAAGGCTTTAGTTTTCGAGATACCCCTACCCGAGGTAGAACAAACCTCAACAATGATTTTTTAAATCTTTAGAATGTCCTGTTCATGAAATTGATTCTTGAGCACTTTTATCTTTGGGCGAAATATGTTTTTTTGGTTATTCTTTAGAACTACCCCAGTCCCTCAAAAAGAGCCAAATTAGGCCATTCCGAATAGGGGATGTGTGACAAAAAAGCCCATAACTTGGGAATGCTCACTATTTTCTTCATCAGATTTGCTGAGGTACTAACCAGGTGTCTGTCCCACATCACCAAAAAGTTAGAATGTAATTTACCAAAACATTTATTGAAATAGAGTCCTGTATACAGAGCTTTAGTTTAGGCGGAAATGGTACTTTTGTGGTGATAGGAAAAGAGGGTTCCTTTACTTTTCTCTCAAATATCACCAAAACATAAATCCCTGCCAAATATACCATTTATGTATTGTCTAGGATGCTATTGAACAATAACCAGTGGTTGTATGAAGATATATATTACAGTTCAATTTCTAATGAGATTTTTCTAGAAGTACTCCTCCACTGAAATAGCCATATTAGGACATTCCGAATAGCCTATAGTCCAGCAGATATGTGAATGCATTGTGCTTTTTATGATACAAACATGAACTTTGGCACACTGTTAGAGCATGCCCTAAGGAAGATTTATGGCTATAGGGCCATCGCCAATTTTTCCTATGGCCCCCACGGCGGCCATTTTTAAAAATGGCCACCAGCAGCTCTTATAGTACCAGTAGCTTGGGTTGTAGAGCACCTAGGATCTTGATTATGGTGTCTAATCCTACATTTTCAAGGATGGGAAAGGCAGTGGTGCTATTTAAAACATGCTAGAAAGTACCCAACTTCATATATCTGGCATTCAGGGAACACAATTGTGGTAAAACCTTCAAATATTAGCGGAGTTATGCATATTTTCATGAATTACAGAATCAGTTCATGAGTTGTATGCTGACCTCATATTTGTCAGCATATAAGGTCAGCATACAACTAAAGTAAATATCTTTTTCAAAGCCTGAACAATACATCAGTTTAGCCTGTTTGATAGGTTGCTATTTTATCCGTGTAACCCTCTCTGAGTAAGTCGACATTGCTCTAGGTTCCGAAGGAGCTAAGTGATATAAACAGTTACCACAATGAAAGTACAGGCAAGGTAAGTTGCAAGCAGTAACTTTTACTCACATAAAGTTGTAGGTCACACCCAAAACACATATGCATATAAATCATTTGAACATACAAAATTCTACTTGTACAAGAATGAGGAATGCAGTGGTACTATTTACAACATGCTAAACTACATACGCACATATCTGGCATTCAGGGAATTAAATAACAATAAAACCATCAACACATTTATAATTATTTCTGAAAACACAGTCCACCACAGGGGCAAAGTTCACGGAAGTGCTGCCTTGACACATTTGCAATGTCCACTGCACCCCTTTTTGCATCCACAGCGGAGGAGTTTACAACAGGCCTGTATCGATCCTGGTAGTGCGGCCCAGTGAAATTCCCATCTGCCTGTGGCCTTCCACTTCCACCCCCATTGGTGATGGGAGTTGAGGGGCTGAAACCATCATATGTCCCCAACAGTGAACAGCTTGGTAGGCAGCCCTCTTTTTGTGTTGCATCAGTGCTGCTTGTGTTGGAAGTCCCTCAATTGATGTCCCTTTCTGGGTGAAGAGCTGCTTTCTTGCCTGATAGACAGATTCCTGGCTGCTGGTGCGGTCATATAGCAATACAACACATCTCTTCAGAGGCTCCATCCAGTTGTCTATGGAGTCAGGTGTGGCAGCAAAGGCACAGAAGGCTTTTGTGACATCTTCAAAGCTCCTCCATGTATATGCAGTTTTCTTACCCCTGCCACCAAAAGATGACACTGTGTCACATCCAGTAAAGGCATGGAGCCCCGGCAAGGCGATACATCGTTCTGGACAAGGCTGAACTGTTCTCTTTCATGGCATCTATCTTCCTGCGTGTTTCCGCCTTTAAACTGTCAGGAAAATATAGATCCCACACAACATCCACTCTGCTGACATGCTCCAGCTTAGACAGGATGTATGGTGAGAACACCTTCTGTGAATATTTAGAAAAGGTCTCAGCAGCACCAGGTCGTAGCATGTTTACGAGCCCTATCAAGTATGTTGACCTGTACAATGGGGTTGGATTTGTTCTCTTGTGATGAAATCAGGTTCGCCAAACAGCCCACCAAGTCTGACTTGGTTCCAGTTCTTAGCTTGCCCATTTGTGACAATGACAGTGGACATGCCTGGTTTTTCGAGCTAAAAGAAACTCATCCAGACTTCCATCACGTATCTGGGATACAATATAAAGCCTAGAGAACAGGGAGCAGTCACTCTTCAGGGATGAGAGCTGTTGTTGGGTCCTGGACTTTTCTCGGACTGGAGGCCGGCTGAATAAAGGTAGGTTGTTCCTTTTGATGTTTTCTTTGATTGGCTTTGTCTGGTTGACCAGGCGTTCACTGACATAGGCGTCATACTGGTCCCGTCCAAGTTTCTCAACCTGGTTGACAGTGTCAATGACTGCTTCATCTGCAACGTCCGTAATATCTAATGCAAGAAGATCTACAGTGCTCTTTTCACAGAATGGATTGCCCATGTCTTCTACACTCACCGACCACTTTATGAGGTACACCTATTCAATTGCTTATAAAAACAAAAAGCTAATCTTCCAATCACATGGCCGCAACTCAAGGCATTTAGGCACATAGACGTGGTCAAGACAACATGCTGAAGTTAAAACTGAGCATCCGAATGGGGAAAAGGGGGGTTTAAGCGACTTTTAACGTGGCATAGTTGATGGAGCAAGGCAAGATGGATCCATGCTTTCATGTTGTTTAGGTCATAAATGCATTGAGTTGCTGCTATGTGATTGGCTGATAAGTTTTATGTGTTAACAAGAAAACCGCTGTACCTAATAAAGTGGCCAGTGAGTGTATAGCGCTAGTTAGTTCTTTAACTTCTCTTGCAAACGCTAATTGTGCATGTTTGGTCTACTCGACATCAGGATGTGTGTCCTACAAGTGGACTGGTATCCCTCTGGCATAGTGGGTGTGTTCCAAAGCAAAGAACCAAGGCACGATCTTGGTCAGGGCATCTATATAGAGGAGGAAGTTGGCCTCTCTTATTGATCGCACATAGATCATTTAATCTATTTCTAGCTGCAGGACAATGGACCAGAAGTGGAACGGGGGACATGACAAAGCTCTTTCACTACACCAGTCGTCTAAGGACAGAGGATTATTACCCTCCTTCAGGTCATTTATGTAATCAGTGAAAGCCCTCAGCAGGAGAAGGTATAGGCTGCTGGCTGTGACCTGATGAGCATGGCAGAGGCGTCACGTGACAGGATTTCAGAAATTAATCTGCTGTCCCTGTTGTAGCAACTCCAGCTTGCACAAGTGCTTCTGTCCACACGCTACCTTCCAAGATGACGCCAAGTACCTTGACTGCTGCCATCTCAATGTGGAACCCACCAAACATCACAATAAAGTTATCTTCACCATGAGCTGCTGGCCACTGGATTTGTTTTGCCACTGCATACAGAGGTTGATCCAGAGTGATGATTGGTACCTGAGCAGGATTCAGAATATCCACTGCCTTCTTCACCACATTCATAGAATGGTGAATCATGGCGAACGGTTTTGGCTTGGTCATAGAAAAGGGGAAGTACACACTACATTGTGTAATTCTTGGTGTTAACAATGTTGTTATGCTTCAGTATGATTATTGTATAACATTTACACATAGTGAGATCCACTGTGAAGATCCCTCTCCATTCATGGCGAGCCTCCCAGTGTGATCCTTCCAGGACGAGGAACCGACCCATGAAATACTCCACATGTGGTAGGGCCGCACCAGTCGCCAGGATTCACACATCCATTGGACTACTACACACATCCTTTCTAAGAACTGTCACAGGACCAGTAAAAGACAGTTTAACAGAGAACCACTGACAGTGATTGATTAACCGGAAGTGGTCACAAAACATACAGACTAAAAGGACTATTGACAACACTTGTTTATTTTAAATGGCCCATGTTTTTATTTTCAAATAATGAACAGTATATGCATATGTGTTTTGGGTGTGACCTACAACTTTATGTGAGTAAAAGTTACTGCTTGCAACTTACCTTGCCTGGTACTTTCATTGTGGTAACTGTTTATATCACTTAGCTCCTTCGGAACCTAGAGCAATGTCGACTTACTCAGAGAGGGTTACACGGATAAAATAGCAACCTATCAAACAGGCTAAACTGATGTATTGTTCAGGCTTTGAAAAAGATATTTACTTTAGTTGTATGCTGACCTTATATGCTTACAATATGAGGTCAGCATACAACTCATGAACTGATTCTGTAATTCATGAAAATATGCATAACTCCGCTAATATTTGAAGGTTTTACCACAATTTTGTTCCCTGAATGCCAGATATATGAAGTTGGGTACTTTCTAGCATGTTTTAAATAGCACCACTGCCTTGTCCATCCTTTAAAATGTAGGATTAGACACCATAATCAAGATCCTAGGTGCTCTACAACCCAAGCTACTGGTACTATAAGAGCTGCTGGTGGCCATTTTTAAAAATGGCCGCCGTGGGGGCCATAGGAAAAATTGGCGATGGCCCTATAGCCATAAATCTTCCTTAGGGCATGCTCTAACAGTGTGCCAAAGTTCATGTTTGTATCATAAAAAGCACAATGCATTCACATATCTGCTGGACTATAGGCTATTCGGAATGTCCTAATATGGCTATTTCAGTGGAGGAGTACTTCTAGAAAAATCTCATTAGAAATTGAACTGTAATATATATCTTCATACAACCACTGGTTATTGTTCAATAGCATCCTAGACAATACATAAATGGTATATTTGGCAGGGATTTATGTTTTGGTGATATTTGAGAGAAAAGTAAAGGAACCCTCTTTTCCTATCACCACAAAAGTACCATTTCCGCCTAAACTAAAGCTCTGTATACAGGACTCTATTTCAATAAATGTTTTGGTAAATTACATTCTAACTTTTTGGTGATGTGGGACAGACACCTGGTTAGTACCTCAGCAAATCTGATGAAGAAAAGAGTGAGCATTCCCAAGTTATGGGCTTGTTTGTCACATATCCCCTATTCGGAATGGCCTAATTTGGCTCTTTTTGAGGGACTGGGGTAGTTCTAAAGAATAACCAAAAAAACATATTTCGCCCAAAGATAAAAGTGCTCAAGAATCAATTTCATGAACAGGACATTCTAAAGATTTAAAAAATCATTGTTGAGGTTTGTTCTACCTCGGGTAGGGGTACCTGGAAATCTGAGGGCCCCTCCTGCTAGTCTATAAGTTGTTACCAGATGAGTTGTTTGTCCCTTTAGTTCGCATACTCCGGTTCACGGCACTCCCGATCGGGCCGCAGGCTGCTGGTGGTGGGCTGCGGCAAACGCCCGAGCTTCTTCGGGGGAGGAGAAGCCTCTCCTGGCCCCGTCTTTCAGCACAATCGTTAGCCTTGCCGGGAAGAGTAAAGATGGCCTCAGACCCAAGTTGTACAGCTCAGCCATGACTTCTCGATATCTGGTTCGCTGCTCCAGGACTTCTGGTGTATAATCCTCGAAAATCAGTACCGGTTTCCCCTTGTACTGCAGTTTTCCTCTCTGTTTGCGGGCCTCTCGGACGACCAATTCCCGCACTTGGTAGCGGTGAAAGCGAATAATAACAACCCGCGGCTTCCCCCCCGGGGGTGGTTTGGCGATGAGGGCTCGGTGCGCCCGGTCAAGTTCGGGGGGAGTTGGAAGTATTTGGCTGCCGAGCAGTTCCACAAGCATGTCTGAAAAGAAAGTTGTCGGCCGGGGCCCCTCGATCGACTCTGGCAGCCCGATTATCCTGATATTATTCCTCCGGCTCCGACCCTCCAAATCCGCTGTTTTAGCTGCTAGCTTAGTGTTGCTATCAGCTAGCGTGGTGCACTTCTCCTCGAGCAAACACATACGCTCTTCCAGCAGGTTAGCGTTTGACTCCACCGAGAAGATGCGCTGGTCGTGATCTTCTACTTTGGCTTGGGTTTGAGTCAGTTTCTCTTCCAGAGATGAAAAGGCCATTTTGAACTCCGATGAGATGGCCACTCTGTGCTCCTTTAGCAGTTCAGCTATGTTAGCAACACAGGAGCCACCACACGTGCCATGAGCTTCTACCTTTTTGGCGTCGTCTTTCTTGGGTTGTTTGCCTGGTTTCGAGGACATTTTGCCAGTTTTACATATATACCACTTTAGTTATTCGTTGGTTCGTATTTGAAGAGGTTTGGGGTAGTTAAAGCTATTATTTTTTGAAAAAGTAGTGGGAGAGCAAAGCTAATGCGGCCACTACATTCCGATCCCCAACCGGAACTCTGAACTGCTATTCTTGACAGTGCCCACAGAACATCTTTTTTTTTAGACCGATTGATCCAGAAAATAATCTTGCTTTAAATAGAATCACAGGAGCATGACTAAGAACAGCAATAAACGAGGGGCTTACATAGCATTCTAAACCTGATAGTTTCATAATCAGCCCCTGCGGAGTATAGGCGAGGGCGGGGCAAGATGAATCTGTGGGCAAGAGGAGCCGTCTCTTTTATAAAAGCAACCGCACACGGAACCAATCAGATTTACTCATCAAAGAGGAGAAATGTATTGGATGAGTATATACAAAGAAAACAACACTGTTTCATCATAATGAGGATGTGTGTCTTTAAATAGATGTTTGAGGTTTAGAGAGTACAATATACATCAGAGACTTACGTAACTGGATTTGATTAGCTGTGTGAAGGGATTTTTTAAAATGTATTACGAGGTAAATATATTGCCTAAAGTGACACGTCTAATATTAACCTGGGTTATCATCATACATGCCTTGTAGAATATACACAATAGCAACTAAGAAAGTGTGAAAACAATAAAAAGTTGATTTATTTCTGACATGTCTTAAATGAGTTAGGTGAGTCAGTGACAAGGTGGCTGGAAAATGATAATCAATCATGGGTAGTAGTGAAGACGCTTTTGTAAACTAATTTTTTCACAGCTGCAAAGAGTACTGTTTACTTTTGGTCCAAAATATGATATGTCAAATACAGTGTTTTTGGCCTGCATTGCAGTGTTGTTGATTGTACATGGCATTTGAGTTATATACTGCACAATGCTGTCAATTCAAGATGGCAAAAAAATGGCCTGTTGCCAGACTGATTTGCATATTGAATTAAAATGGAAAGCAGATCTGACTGGCACAAACCGGCACTTTAGCAGGCTGGCTTTCAAGCACATGCAATTATTAAGATGTAATGTGTCCCTTAGTTTCTAACAGGTTAAACAGCAGAGTGAGAAAGGTGTCAATCAAACCCGTACTGGTCCTAAGAATCTAAGCTTATCATCCAAAATAATTCAAATTACCTGTGAATTCACCATTGGTGTGCAGCGTCGTTAACATTAATCTTACAATATCCACTTGCAGTTTAAATTCAGTGTTTCTTCAGGCACAATGACCTTTATTAACAGATATGTTGAACCTCTGCAGAAAATGATCAATAATTACTACAGTTAACTTGGATAGTAAAGATAATACAGATATGTTTTCACAGTATTACATTTCCCGGTTTTATTTGCAGTCTAGGTAAATGTTCAGATTTGACTGGAAAACAAGAGTAGCTGACATCAATTTGGCAAACCCGTCAAAATGCGGAGTAATGGAGTAAGGAGTAATGTTGTTTCAAAATAAGAAAATGGGAAACGGTCATTGCAAAAAAAACAACAAGCAACAACACTGTCATCTTTTCAAATGTGCTTTGAATTGAATTTGTGTTGCTTCCTTCTGTTTGATAAATAAACGCAAAAAAACACCAGGTTGTTGAGAAGAGCCTGGTCAATGTGCCAGAATAAAATCCAGGACGCAGCGTGAGTATATAACGGCCAGCGGCGCTCACTGACTCTGCACTGCATCATGTCTGACCTTCAGCCCGCCAAGCACCCGCTAACTCACGTTCACCCTGGGGACACCCAAAAATAGACTGTAGTCTGACACATGCAAACATATCACCAACACACGCTTGCATGCACCCTCTATGTACATGTATTGCATTGTGTGTGTGTGTGCACATAAAACACACACATACACACACACACTACATCTCACATCCTCTATCACGCTATCTTGAGTCCCTGATGTGTTGAATTGCTCCACTCTGAGCTGAGGTTGTCTTGCTTTGTCACCCTATATATATATATACAATCATATGAAAAAGTTTGGGAACCCCTCTCAGCCGGCATTATAATTGACTCTGCTTTCACAAAAAAAAATATAAAAGTGGTATGTCTTTAATTTACCAGGAACAGCTAAGTACTGGGATGTTTTCCAAACAAAGATTTTTTGAAAAGCAGTATTTGGTTGTATGAAATAAAATAAAATGTGAAAAACTGGCTGTGCAAAAATATGGGTACCCTTGTGGTTTTGTTGATTTTAATGCCTGTAACAGCATGTAAAACTGATTACTTTAAACACAAAGTTGGTTGGATTATGTTGTTAAGCCTTGAACCTCATATAATTGTCTGTTTAATCATGAGAAAATGTATTTTAGGTGCCTAAATGCAAGTTGCACTTCTCTTTGACTCTCTGCTGAAGTGAGACAGAATGGGATCATCAAAACAGCTCCCAAAAGATCTTAAAAACAAAGATTATTCATTGTCATGGTTTAGGGGAAGGCTACAAGAAGCTTTCCCAAAGGTTTCAATTGTCAATTTCTACTGTAAGGAACGTTGTCAGGGAATGGAAGGACACAGGCACAGTTGCAGTTAAACCAAGGTCTAGCAGACCAAGAAAAGTACAAGAGCAGCATATGCGGCGGATTGTGAGAATGGTTGCACACAACCCAAAGATCACCTCCAAAGACCTGCAAGAACATCTGGCTGCAGATTGTGTATCTGTACATGGTTCTACAATTCAGTGCAATTTGCACCAAAACATCTGTATGGCCGGGTGATGAGAAGGAAGCCCTTTCTGCGCCCACGCCACAGATACAGTTGCATGGAGTATGCAAAAGCTCATTTAGACAAGCCAGCTTCATATTGGAAGAAAATGATTTGGACTGATGAGACAAAAATTAAGTTATTTGGTCTTTATAAAAAGCGGATGTTTTGGTGCAAATTGCGCTAAATTGTTGACCGATGTACAGATACACAATCTGCAGCCAGATGTTCTTGTAGGTCTTTGGAGGTGATCTGTGGGTTGTGTGCAACCATTCTCACAATCCTCCACCTATGCGCTCCTGTTTTTTTCTTGGTTTGCCATGCCTGAGTTTAACTGCCACTATGCCTGTGTCCTTCCATTTCCTGACAACGTTCCCTACAGTCGAAATTGACAATTGAAACCTTTGGGAAAGCTTCTTGTAGCCTTCCCGTAAACCATGACAATGAACAATCTTTGTTTTTCAGATCTTTTGGGAGCTGTTTTGATGATCCCATTCTGTCTCACTTCAGCAGAGAGTCAAAGAGAAGTGCAACTTGCATTTAGGCACCTAAAATACATTTTCTCATGATTAAACAGACAATTATATGAGGTTCAAGGCTTCACAACATAATCCAACCAACTTTGTGTTTAAAGTAATCAGTTTTACATGCTGTTACAGGCATTAAAATCAACAAAACCACAAGGGTACCCATATTTTTGCACAGCCAGTTTTTCACATTTTATTTTATTTCATACAACCAAATACTGCTTTTCAAAAAATCTTTGTTTGGAAAACATCCCAGTACTTAGCTGTTCCTGGTAAATTAAAGACATACCACTTTTATATTTTTTTTTGTGAAAGCAGAGTCAATTATAATGCCGGCTGAGAGGGGTTCCCAAACTTTTTCATATGATTGTATATATATATATATATATATATATATATATATATATATATATATATATATATATATATATATATATATATATATATATATATATATATATAAATAGATATGAGTCACGCTATCAAACACATTCGACTGGAGTGGGACAGCAGTGTCAACCAAAGGAGTTCAACTTTTCACGTACTTACAGCCCTCTATGGCTGCTCCACTGCTAATGCACTTCTAACAGGAACAGATGGAAAATGTTTGAAGGGCTTCTGCAGTAAAGGTGCTGGATAAAGTTATCTCTTGGCTAACACAATAGTTTTGGTTCAATGTTCTTAAATATACTTTTTTTTTGCTTACTGGTACAATCGAGGTGTATTCAATCTATTATGCTTCAAACTTTGAAACATAAAAAAACAACAACAAAAAAAGACAAAATCATAATGATAGATAATGTATAGAGAACTCAGTGGACTGTTTAACTTGGTACTATTTTCCACAAAAGAACTAGTCCCATGTGAAATATGTTGACAAGAGTGTATAGTGTGGATTATCTACAGTTGTGTTTCTTGTACAAAAGTGCATTCACTTCCGCCCTCAGCATACATGTTGAGGATGAAAATAAGAGTTGTTTCTCATTGAAAGGCTTGGCTGGAAGCTAAAACCAAAACAAGGAGCTTAATGCCTAAAAGAGCTTGGAGGAAGTGCAGGGTCAACAAGTAATTATATGATGGTTTGTCACTATGAGCAAGCACCTTCACATTACACTTAATCATTAACTCATTTGTTTTTATAAAAGTATTGATTGAGTGGCAATCTAAGTTGTGACATAATTTGCTTATCCCATATGACAGTAAAGGGCAGCAACCTAAAGACATTCTGTTTGGTTTTCTATTGCCTGTAAGATGAAAACATTTTTCTTGCTGTTGTATGAAGCTTGCCTCCGGCCCTTGCTTGATTGCACTTGTTATGGATTGAGAGCGCTGTCTGACAGCAGCAGGAGCAGCGATGAAAGCTTTGCTCTGTGCTGATTAGGCCTGATATACACTGGGCACTGTGAGGGTCGACTTATAATGGCTTCTCTGACCTTAGTCTTGACAACCACTTTGCCTCCTTTCTTTCTACCGCTCACACCTCCGTCTCTGACTCCCTCCATCCTTTCACACACTTGTTGTCCGCGGGGGCTGTAGATAATGAATCATGTCAAAATTAGGAGCCACAGTGGCTGCAGCTGCGCTCACTCTATGCAATGCCGTTGAGCATATTCATATGCTGAATGTACTGTGGTTGAACATGCCTCAGGCCACAGGGAACTGATTGGTTAAGGTTATTTTTTTTTTTGGTTTGATTTGATGAATGTCAAATTTTTAATAATTACAATAATAAAATACTAAATATTTCAGACTTCATCAAGAGGGAGTCAGTGTTCTAAATCTATTATTAATAAATATGAGAAAAATAGGAGTTGAAAAAGGAGATATTGAATTATATGCAAAGCACAGATATTTTCAGAAGTATACCAACCGTTTTTTGTTCTTGTAGATATTAGAAAGGTAGTTTTCATGCAACAGGAAAGACTTGCTCTTCATTTCTTTCTCAAGTATCGCTTTGATTTTGAAGTTTGGTGAATGGTCAATGGCGGACAAGGAGATAACAAAAAACTAATTCGGACAAATAGTCTTCTTCACGATGCTAAAGAAACAGCCAGTCACTAACCTTTACCTATTTAACTAGGTGTCGTATTCAATGTCTCTGTAATAATGATAAAATAAGAAAATACCCATTTGAAATCTTAATTGAGAGACCAATGATTTGGGCTCTATTAAAGATGATTCATATAATTTAGTAAAGCGGCATATCTCTGCCTGTTTTAATCATGAGAATTAATAAACCCAAATCACTTTGGTGGAGTGCTGGGCTAATCTGGTGAAAACCCCCAGCTGAACTTCCTAAAGAAAAGCAGCTCCTAAAAGCAGCTGGCCGAGGGAACAAAATGCTGCAGATAAAAAAGAAAAAGTGAGCCACTAGGTAGTACTTTCTTTTCACTAATGCAGAAGAAAGGGAAATGCTTTTACAGCTTGCTAAGAGCTTCTTAGAGATATGAGGGAACATGTCCTTCTCTCTCTCTAAAAGAGCACAGTGTGATTACAGGAGCAGCCAATCCTCCTGCATGCAGGTCTTTCAGAACAGGAACAGAAGTTAATGTCCGTCTTGGGAGGGAGCCAATGAGCCCAGAGACACACACATGTAGGTTGCCTTGTCCCTATATTGTTCAATGAGGATGTAGACAC
>JAOPFK010000456.1:0-20898 GCA_026122265.1 Ammodytes dubius
GTCCACTGTGTTATCAAGTCCAAAGTCACCACAGCTGTCTACCAGGAGATTTTAGAGCACTTGATGCTCCTGTCTGTTGACAAGCTTTATGGAGATGCTGAATTACTTTTTCCAGCAAGACTTGACACCTGTCCACAGTGCCAAAACCACAAGTAACTGTGGAGTATTGTCAAGAGTAAGATGATACACACCAGACCCAACAATACAGACGAGCTGAAGGCCTCTATCAAAGAAACCTGGGCTTCCATAACACCTCAGCAGTGCCACAGGCTGATAGCATCCATGCCACACCGCATTTAGCCAATAATTCATGCAAAAGGGGCCCAAACCAAGTACTTAGTACATATGCATGATTATACTTTCTAGAGGGCTGACATTTCTGTATTTAAGATCCTTTTTTTATTGATTTTATGTAATATTCTAATGTTCTGCTTCATAAGCTGTAAGCCATAATAATCACAATTATAACAAATAAAGGCTTGAAATATCTCACTTTGAATGTAATGAGTCTATATAATATATTATTTTCGCCTTTTAGGTTGAATTACTGAAATAAATGAACTTTTGCACGATATTCAAATTTTTCGAGTTTCATCTGTAAGTAAGTGTGCTGTAGGGATAATAAAGTGCATTCAATGTAAGTGTACATATACGTAAGTACCCTATTTCGGACACAGCACTTGTCTAAGCAGCGTTGCAAGCATGCTTTTCTGTAAAATGTCCTGTTTAAACACACACTAAGAATAGGAGTGCAGGTGTGCTTGTAGTTGGGGCAGTTTCCGGCAGTGCCTATCCACAATTGTGTCATTTAGCCCAAACCTGTGAAAACGAAGGAAAGGCAGGCGCCAAATATGACCTCACACTGCTACTGGGAAAAGATTCATATGCTATATTTATCTCTTGCTTCTGGCATAGGTACAGAATGATCTCATTTAGTTGAACTGTGGCGAGGGAAAGTAAAGAACCCGGTTAGATATTACCACTCACGGTGACTGAAGGTAGCAGTGGAATATATGCAGGATCAACACTGTGGATGGAAATTGGTGTCCAGACAGATTTAAGACAATGTCTCTCAGCTTCTTCTTTTTTTTTTAGCTTTTTTGACTCACAATCCCTATGTGTAAGCTGGCACCAAATAATGATTCGGATCACTTTCCATCTATTACTAAATCCCAAGAAGACAGGGGGCAAACAGGGAGGTCTTCTGGCCATTTTATTCCCTTCCTCAAGTGCCCGTGTAAGGGATTGATCTATTCATAAACTAATGACATTGTTTAATTCAGCTTCACTTCTTATCTGTGTCTTGACTGTAAAATGTCTGAGTGTTTTAACAAACAGACATTTTTAATATTTATTTCAAAGAAAATGCCTGGATAATTTCACACACACACACACACACACACACACACACACACACACACACACATACACACGCAGACACACACACACACACACACACACACACACACACACACACACACACACACACACACACACACACACACACACACAAACACAATAAAAGCATTTCACTACACAGTTGCATCCAAGTGCAACTATACACTACCTCTAGTTATCAGGGTGCTATAGCCTTCACAGAACTGTCATGATACAATATTCCCAACTAATTAAACAAAAAACTAGGATTCAACCTTTAATCTCCTGCACATTTGCAAATAGGGGAGACCGGGGTAAATAGGCACACTTTTTACTCTAGTGAGAATTGCTCATCACCCAAACATCTTTCAATAGTTATTCCTACATTAAATTGAAGCTTAAGGTGTTGGCTTGAAATGTGAACCCCTCACTTTTTCTAACTTATTGTAATAAAGAAAAAATGTACCATCCAAGACACTCTAACACATTGTGACAACCAGACCCATCAAGGGATCTGTTGTCACACTGTAGAAAAGGCTCCAAAGTTATAGGTTACAGTGTGTTAGGTTGTATTCTGTTTAGTGTGGGTAGCTGTCAGTTGGGGCCGTGACGTCAGTCGGCGGGAGAGTCTTTTTGTAGTTTCTTTTTCTCCTCTCGCTCAGTCAGATGTCCGAGCGTGTATGTTGCCGCAGTGAGCGATCATTCTACAGTTTTAACATGTTTATTGGACTTATTGGAATCGCCCGTGTGTGAGTGGGGACATGCAGTCACGATCGCTTTTATAATTTATAGTTTATGCAAGTTTAACGGCCCGATACGAGGGTCGCAATAACAGCTGTTGTAACGGCTCGTCGCGAGCGAAACCTTTGTTCTTTTCCCGCGAGCTGTGTGCTGCGGTGTGTGTGAAAAAGAAGAAAATAAAGAGCGGATAAACCCTACTCCTCCTCTCCGAGTCTCATGCTTATAATTTGATGCTTTTGGCCATAAGTGGTGTTCTGGCCGACACCTCTGAAGTGAAACTAGTGATACAAGCAAATCAGCGCGGTAGGCTACATCCACCAGTTTCCTCCGCTACATTTAATGGTCCTTCGAGCCGGATTCACAGGATTTACTTCAAGTATGGAAGCCTTTTCAGATTATAATGCTTGTGGTGCACGCCCAAGAAGACACCTTCGTCCCCCTGCTCGCTATGCAGATTATGAGGTGGATCATCTAAGCTACATGAGTGAGAGATACAGGGAGGATATGGAGACTACTCGCCAGGAGGGTAAGGCCAAGACGACCCCCCTCACCTCCACCTATGACTCTCCCCAGCTGAGTCAACTGCAGATGAGGGATGCTGTTCTTCAAGAGATGGATATGGGCTGTGGAGCTGAAAGCCAACAGCGCATCTATGAGAATCAGCTAGCCCCCCTGCTGTATTCAGAGAGAGAGCCTGTGGAGCGGCTACGTGATCACATTACTCCTCTACCTCCAGCAATGCACCCTAGACCACATCGTGAGGATATCAGAGCAGAGATGGATGATATTCGCCAAGAGAGGCACCTTCTTCAGCAAGCACAGCAACGCATGTCATCGGATATGGTTGAACTCAGAGCATTACGAGCAGACATGAAACAGCTAGTGGATGCTGTCCGTAACCTACAGAGCCCATCTCCTCTTCATACCAGTAAGCCAGAGCCGATGGTGAGGCAACCACCACCGTCGGTTAAGTGTGAACCTCAGGACGTCGGAGAGGATGATTGGCCAGCACCACCACCTTGGCCAGAGCCACTGCTACAGGACCTTAACATTAAGACGGATGAGCCTCCATGCATTAAAGAGGAGATAGTGCCAGCACCAGCTGCTAGGCAGTTCATGGATCAGTCACAGGTTTTACCCCCGGCAGGTGGGCGCCCCGCTGCTATGAGACCATGGTATACCACTGCCTTTTATCCACCTCCTCAGTTCAAGCCTGTCCAGCCTCCACCTCAGCCACACGGTTTAACACCAGCCGAAACCAAGTATGCTGCAGACCACGCTCGTATGGGGGGTGAACCCGGCAGTAATCCAGCTTTCCCACCACAGCATCCAGGCATGTTATGGACTCAGCCATCACCATCTGGATTGCTTCAAGACACAAAGCCCATCGTCTCAGAGCCTTTTTACCGTGGGCCACGCCCCACAATCAGCAAGTTCTCGAGCCGGGACCCAAGTGAGTTTGCGCGGCTCAAGATCTCACTGGAGAACCTATTGCCACATAACGCAACCGAGCTGTTCAAGTACCAAGTCTTGGTTGACCACCTGCACCTGGAAGAGGCTAAGTTAATTGCAGATGCTTACCTTAACTCCCCAACGCCGTTCACAGATACGATGGCTGCTCTCAATGACAAGTTCGGCCAACCACATCAGATAGCGCTGAGGCGTATCGCTGCTGTGATGGACGCTGCAGACGTTCACCGAGGAGACGTCGTCGCCTTCGAGAAGTTTGCACTCCACATACAGTCGCTGGTTGGTATGCTGAGAACATTGGGCCCAGAGGGAGAAGTGGAACTACAGTGTGGCTCGCATGTTGCTCGTCTGCTAAGTAAGCTGCCACCAGAGCAGAGAGCCGAGTTCCGCCGCTGCATGTTCCATCAGGGCACTAGAACCCACACATTAACCGATCTCTCCGACTGGCTGAAGTATGAGTCATGGTGCCAGGACGCAGAAGGACATTTGGCAGCCAGAGGGGCTAAGGAGAAGCCAGCTTCCAGACTGGACGGACGGCAGGCTAAGCATCACCTCACTGTTCTCCACAGTGGTAATGAGGAAGCCGAGGAACCAGATGTGCCCGTGTCTGGTGGCTTCACCAAGGGGACCAAGAGCAAGCCATACTGTCCATTCTGCAACAATGAAGATCACTACCTCAGTCAGTGTACTGCAGTGTCCAAGCTCACCAAGGATCAGTTGACGGAATGGATTAAGGCTAACAAAAGGTGTTGGAGGTGTGCACGGCCGCACCAGGCAGCCCAGTGCAACCTAAAGAAGACATGTAACCTCTGCCAAGGGAAGCACCTGCTGGTGCTTCATGAGGTCAATGCCAGGCCACCTAGAAGGTCCGTGGAAACCCCTGCAGCTGTAAGCCAAGGCACGAGGGCCGCGACGGAGATTCTGTACCTCGACAGGCCAAGTGAAGGTAGTAGGGTCCTACTCAAAGTGGTCAAGATCCGCATTCACTACGGTGGCCAAGCACTCAACACCTACGCTATACTCGACGACGGTGCTGAGAGAAACCATGTTGTTGCCAGATGCGGCCGAGAAGCTAGGGATGGAAGGGACCCCAGAGGACCTACTACTTCGCACTATTCGGCAGGACGTGCAGAGCCTGAGTGGAGCATCAGTGTCATTCTCCATATCTTGCCCTGCAAAGCCAAATACCAAGTTTAAGATCAGAGGCGCATTCACTACTGCTCACATCGGGCTAGCGAGTCATACCTACCCCATGGAGCAACTCCGCAAGAAGTACAAGCACCTTGCTGGCCTGCCCATACGGACCCTGACAAATGTCAAACCCTTGCTTCTCATTGGGAGTGATTACCCCCATCTCATCACCCCCACTGAACCTGTAAGGCTGGGACCACCAGGAGGACCTGCGGCCATCCGCACAAGGCTGGGCTGGACGCTTCAGGGCCCAGCCGGGGTTGTTTGTCACCTCGCCCGACCACAGCAGTGCCTATTCACAGCAGTAGCGCCCCATGTGAGTGAGCCGATGAGGCATGTTGATACGGCGAGGAACCCGGCTGATGACGTGACCCGTGGGAAGAAGCTGAGAGAGCTTGAAGAGCCAAACAGATGGAGCCAGGGACCTTCGTTTCTCCTGATGGGTCCAGATTCATGGCCAAAGGACCCTGTTGCTGACCAAGCAGAGGATGCGTCAGAGCTGCGCAAGGCGACATTCTGTGGAGTCACTACAGTTGCATCGAGTCAGTCTACACCAGACCTGAGCCAGTACAGCTCTTGGAAGGACCTGCTGGAAGCAACCGTTCAGGAGCTGCACGGGGCGGCCAGTGCCAATGGCCAGCCTACAGCAGAGGATTATCGTCAGGCTGAGCGTCTGATCCTACGGAGAGCTCAGTTGGACAGTTTCGAGCAGGAGTACAGCCTCCTGAAAGCCAGTAAGCCAGTCCTTCGAAGCAGTCGACTTCTCACTCTGTCTCCGGAGCTGGATGAAAGAGGAGAGCTCATAGTGGTCGGAGGACGGCTCCGTCGAGCAGAAGACTTGGAGCTGTCGACCCTTCATCCGGTCATCCTAGACCCACGTCATCAAGTGACCAAGCTCCTGATTCAAGACTTTGACAGCCGTCTACGCCACCCGGGCCCAGAGCGTGTTTTTGCGGAGCTTCGACGCTCGTTCTGGATACTGCGAGGGCGTGAGGCTGTTCGTCGCTACCAGCACGGCGGTGCTGACTGTCAACGATGGAGAGCCAGGCCGGCGGTACCAAAGATGGCAGACCTACCAGCAGCCCGTCTGCGCCTGTTTAAGCCTCCTTTCTACTCCACGGGGATGGACTGCTTCGGTCCTTTCGAGGTTAAGATTGGCCGGCGCCGGGAAAAGAGATGGGGGATCATCTTCAAGTGCCTCACAACCAGGGCAGTGCACTTGGATCTCCTCACCACTATCGATACCGACGCTTTCCTGATGGCCCTACGCCGGTTTGTTGCCCGTAGAGGAACGCCTGCAGAGCTGTTGTCCGACCAGGGGACAGATTTCAAGGGAGGTGAAAGAGAACTCCGTGAGGCCTTCATGGAGATGGCTCCCGAGGTGCAGCAGCTCCTCGCCCCCCAGAAGATTGCATTTCGTTTCAATCCTCCAGCAGCTCCCCACTTCGGGGGAGTGTGGGAGAGGGAGATACGCTCAGTCAAGACCGCACTCTACGCCACAGTGGGTGCTCAACCAGTCCCAGAAGAAGTGCTTCATACTGTACTTATTGAGGTGGAAGGGATCCTCAACAGTAAGCCACTCGGTTATGTGTCCTCCGATGCCAGCGACCCAGATCCAGTGACCCCTAATGTTCTTCTGATGGGGCGGCCAGACGGTTCTCTACCTCAAGTCATCTACCCCGAGCATGAGCTCATCGGTCGCCGCCGCTGGAAGCACACTCAAGTTTTGGCAGACCACTTCTGGGCCCGTTTCATTCGGCTTTATGTGCCAAGCCTTCAAGCTCGCCAGAAGTGGCAGGCTTCGCCAGCTGACATCGTGGAGGGCTGTGTTGCCATGATCGCGGACCCACATTTCCCCAGAGCCCTCTGGCCTATTGGAAGGGTGGTCAAGACACATCCCAGCCCGGACGGGCACATCCGATCTGCTGACGTGAAGGTGAAGGGGAGAATCTACACTCGGCCAGTTGCCAGGCTGGTTGTACTTCCTGCACTTCCTTCTGATGAAGATGAGGACACTACTACCACTGCATCCCAACCGTAGAACTTTGTTGCCTTTATTGATGTTCAAATGTACTACATACATTTGGGGGCGGCTGTAGAAAAGGCTCCAAAGTTATAGGTTACAGTGTGTTAGGTTGTATTCTGTTTAGTGTGGGTAGCTGTCAGTTGGGGCCGTGACGTCAGTCGGCGGGAGAGTCTTTTTGTAGTTTCTTTTTCTCCTCTCGCTCAGTCAGATGTCCGAGCGTGTATGTTGCCGCAGTGAGCGATCATTCTACAGTTTTAACATGTTTATTGGACTTATTGGAATCGCCCGTGTGTGAGTGGGGACATGCAGTCACGATCGCTTTTATAATTTATAGTTTATGCAAGTTTAACGGCCCGATACGAGGGTCGCAATAACAGCTGTTGTAACGGCTCGTCGCGAGCGAAACCTTTGTTCTTTTCCCGCGAGCTGTGTGCTGCGGTGTGTGTGAAAAAGAAGAAAATAAAGAGCGGATAAACCCTACTCCTCCTCTCCGAGTCTCATGCTTATAATTTGATGCTTTTGGCCATAAGTGGTGTTCTGGCCGACACCTCTGAAGTGAAACTAGTGATACAAGCAAATCAGCGCGGTAGGCTACATCCACCAGTTTCCTCCGCTACACACACACTATGGGGTTGTTTGTCACAATGTTATCTTAATGGCAAAAATCTTAAAAAGATTAACTAAATTTGAAAGTTTAAGTTCATTGTCAAGTTGAAAAATAGACCTACATACCTTTATGCATCTTAACACAAAATGAGCAAGGAATAAACAAAAAGGAAATCCATAAGACCAACCTACTGTATGTAACAACATAAAGAACAAAACAAATAGGTCTAACAATAATAGCCTACTCAACTAGGATACACACATTCACTATCTGAGTTACAGTGATGGCAAATGTAGGGTCTGCTCACTGTAACTAAGCAAAGATTGTGTGTCCACTGGTTGCACATACAACACTTCTCCCTTACCTCCCACGAACACAAACTATCCTCTTAATCTGATGAAGATTCCTCCTCCTGTCTCTTTCTCTTCTGTTTCCTCTTCCCCAGCTGGGGTGGGGTGCACTGGGTGGCAGTAGCCTTGGCAACTGGTCTAGTTTGGGATGCACTGGGTCGTTTTGATTTTGTTGCCCTTTTCCTCTTTTGCATGCCAGCTGCCTTTCCTGCTCTATACTTTCCTTCTCTGGGGTGTCAGTGAGGATACAGCTTGACATTCTCTTTTGTTATTGGGTTCCTTTCCTGGCTGCACCCTTTGGATAACATGTGACAACCAACCCCCCAACAAATGTGACGACCAACCCCAACTGGAATTTCTTGCTAGCATCAAGGCCAACAACCATCTGACAACTAATTAGCTTGCTAAAAACTATCTAAACTGTAGCTTACCCTTCACACTTTTTTAGGGTAACAAATGTTTTGTTATAAACCCTGATTGTGTAAAAGCCTAGAAGAAAAATACTGAGGAGCTAAGTATTTTCAATTTGACATGAAAAACACTAACAGTCCTCTCACCTCAAATTCAGCAGTCTAATTCCAAGGAAGACTATGTAGGTGACCTCTGATCCCAGTTGTGGATATTAACATACCAAAATTTAACAGACAGCACCTTCTGGCTCCGAGATGTAGCGATTGTGACAACCAACCCGTGTGACATATTACCCCGTTCACCCCTATGTGGAATGATTCTGAAGCTATTCTAAGAAATGTGAGGCCCACCTGACAACAGTGGCTGGGCTGGTTTTAAGGCTCCTGTCAATTGATTTTTCTATTACTCATAGGAGCTTTCTATTGTCCAAAATTCCCACGGGTACACACAAGCAACCGGAGCTGATGTGTGTTCAAGCGCAAAAACCGAGTGGTGGAGAGAGACAAGGCAATCTGCATATCACTCACACACACACATGCAATCAAGGTCCCTCGCGGTTCGTCGCACACACACACACACAGGGTCCTGGCACAGGGTGGTACGCCGTCCGAAAACACTTGATTTATTGTCCCATTGTGTGTTTGTTCTGCTGCTTTTACAGACCGTTCACTGAACACATCTATGAGGAGAGATGTCAGCGACGCAAGCATGATTAATCGCCTCCAGACCAGAAGATTCCTGCTACTGGTGTAGCCTGACGGAGCTCCCTCCTGTCACGAGGACACACTGACTGAACCATTCTTTGATTATGTTTGATGCTCTTTTAAAGGTGCAGTGTGTAATATGACATCATCAAGAAAGTTCTAGAAAGTTCTAGAATGCAACGCTCCCTGGGTAACCCCAACCCTTTTGAATAATAACAGAAGCTACAGTGGCCTTCAAGGACAAGAACAATTCTACATTTTAAACAATGCACCTGATGACATTCCAACTATGACACTTTCAAGATGGCGGCACTAGCCTTGGTCCAAGATATGCAGAAATATGGACATATATGAGACCGTTTCTAAGGGGAAAAAAATAATTCAAAACATTTTTTTCAGCAATTATGCACTAAATTAAATGTACTTATGGATATTATAATTACTTTCTACAAAATCTGCTAGGAAATAAAACCCAAAATTCTACACACTGCAGGTTTAAATGCATGTGGAATGCTACATGGAGCCATCTTTTTCTATTGTTATTTTGGATCACATGGTTATGATGTACAGTATCTCACAAAAGTGAGTACAACCCCTCACATTTCTTCACATTTTTCTTTATATCTTTCCATGGGACAACACTGAATAAATGACACTTTGATACAATGTAAAGTAGTCAGTGTACAGCTTGTATAACAGTGTAAATTTACTGTCCCCTCAAAATAACTCGACACACAGCCATTAATGTCTAAACTGCTGGCAACAAAAGTGAGTACACCCCTTAGAAAAAATGTACACATTGGGCCCAAAGTGTAAATATTTTGTGTGGCCACCATTATTTTCCAGCACTGCCTTAACCCTCTTGGGCATGTAGTTCACTAGAGCTTCACAGGTTGCAACTGGAACCCTCTTCCACCCATTTATGACAGCATCACAGAGCTGGTGGATATTAAAGACCTTACGCTCCTCCACCTTCTGTTTGAGGATGCCCCAAAGATGCTCAATAGGGTTTAGGTCTGGAGACAGGCTTGGCCAGGCCATAACCTTTACCCTCAGCTTTTTTAGCAAGGCAGTGGTCGTTTGGAGGTGTGTTTGGGGTCGTTATCATGTTGCAATACCACCCTGCGGCCCAGTTTACGAAGGTTGAGTGCACGTGGTCAGCGTCGTACACAGAGGTTGGCTTTGGAAAATAGACGTATGAGTGCTGCTAGCATTGCTGAAGGGCTTGAAGGGGTGGGGGGTCAACCTGTCAGTGCTCAGACCATACGCCACACTCTGCATCATACTGGTCTGCATGGCTGTCATCCCAGAAGAAAACCTATTCTAAAGATGATGCACAAGAAACCCCACAAAAAGTTTGCTGAAGACAAACAGACTACGGACATGGATTACTGCAACCATGTCCTGTGGTCTGATGAGACCAAAATACATTTATTTGGTTAAGATGGCGTTAAGAGTGTGGAGCGGCAACCAGGTGAGGAGTACAAAGACAAGTGTGTCTTGCCTAGAGTCAAGCATGGTGGTTGGAGTGTCATGGTCTGGGGCTAAATGAGTGCTGCCAGCACTGGGGATCTACAGTTCATTGAATTCTAACATGTACTGTGACATACTGAAGCAGAGCATGATCCCCTCCCTTCATAAACTGGGCCGCAGGGCAGTACTGCAACATGATAACGACCCCAAACACCCCTCCGAACGACCACTGGCTTGCTAAAGAAGCTGAGGGTAAAGGTTATGGACTGGCCAAGCATGTCTCCAGTCTTAAACCCTATTGAGCATCTTTGGGGCATCCTCAAACGGGAGATGGAGGAGCGCAAGGACTCTAATATCCACCAGCTCCTTGATGTCGTCATGAATGGGTAGAAGAGGGTTCCAGTTGCAACCTGTGAAGCTCTAGTGAACTACATGCCCAAGAGGGTTAAGGCAGTGCTAGAAAATAATGATGGCAAAACAAAATATTGACACTTTGGGCCCAATTTGGACATTTTTTCTTAGGGGTGTACTCACTTTTGTTGCCAACAGTTTAGACATTAATGGCTGTGTGTCGAGTTATTTTGAGGGGACAGTAAATTTACACTGTTATACAAGCTGTACACTGACTACTTGACATTGTATCAAAGTGTCATTTATTCAGTGTTGTCGCATGGAAAGATATAATGAAATATTTGAAGAAATGTGAGGGGTGTACTCACTTTTGTGAGATACTGTATTTACAGTGTTTGGGCTAGTGATGCCAAGTTAAGGTAATTGTGAGAGACATTCTTAAGGAATGGAAGGAATTGACACAAAATTGATTAAGCCTGTAGCTCCACACAACTCTATCTCTGTTTCTCAGTATGGCAGTGTTTACAAACTGGTGTTAGAAAAAACCTGCCACCAACACATGCCCTAATCATAGTGACTCCCACCCAAACATATGGGGTGATCCTGTATGTATTTCAGTTTTACAATATAACTTTAAGTGGTATGTCAGAGCAGCGTCTACACTATTAAAGGCTGCAGGCTAAAGGCTGTTACATACTCCACTTCTCGCTGACAGAGCTGTGAGAACAAGAACAAAGTTCTTTCTGGTCTGGACATTTTATACTTCTCGAGAACTCAAGTGTCGAACTCCTCACCGCGGCACACGTCAAACGCTGTTACCATATTAGCGCAACTATGTTTCAACTGTAAAGGCAAAAGGTGTGTGTATTTTAAGAGGGGTGGGGGTTGGGAGAGGGCAGTTTCTGTCCAGCTAAAGAGCATTTCAGTTAGCCTGTCAATCACTGTGTTACCATGGAGCTTACTGACTTATAAAATCACAATAAAGAACCTGTAGATATGAAGTCAAAATACTAATAATGACTATCTATTTAATATGTAATTGTTTCTAAATTATCCAAACCATGGAAATTGCATGAAGGTAGGACTGCTTGATTATGAAAAAAAATCATAATCATGATTATTTTGATTGACATTGTGTAGGCCTAATCACGATTATAACAGGCAGTTAATCATTGATTTAAGAACATCATGCATTTATTTAACCTTTAACAAGGTTGTTTCTATTAACACCATGACTTTGGACTTTAAACATAGGCCTAATTGAACTGAAAACAAGGAAAATAGAAATAGGCTAAATAAGTGAAACATACGTTTAATAATTGAATAAAATCAATATGGCAAAATAAAAATAACACAGGACACGTATTTTGCTAGCAGGATTGTGAGGGCATGATTTATGTATGTCTTGAGCTGGCTGGATAGGCAGTTGCATTGTACAGTGTTGACTGTTGTGGTGGCAGGATTCAAGGCGCTTTAAACTCCTGTGTATTTTATTCCTTTATTGCTTGGTCATGGACCACTATGATTCGACTTAAAGTGAATAAACAAATTGGTCAAGATATTTAGAGGTGCAGGCAGGTATTCTCTCTCTCTCTCTCTCTCTCTCTCTCTCTCTCTCTCTCTCTCTCTCTCTCTCTCTCTCTCTCTCTCTCTCTCTCTCTCTCTCGTCATATATTGCACATTATTTTAGTCTGTTGTGAGTCTGAAGTGTTTTCAGACAACACAATTAGTTTTACCTTTCCTCTCGATCAAAGGCTGACTTTCTGTCGTCCTCGGAAGTTTTTCAAAACACCCAGCAATGCGCAACATGTCCCTCCTTCTCTGGACCAGCCGGTGAAGGAGGGACCGAGCGGCTGAAAAGGTTCGCTGCATTTACAAGCCTGCCTGCCCCGGCGTGCGGAACAATGATAGTTTAATTACGATTATTTTGTTTTCATGATTGAGGGAGGCCGTAATAGTAATTGAAATTCAAGTTATTGCCAAACCCCTCAAGAAGGGTGACTTAAATTGAGCAATATGGCTATATATATTCTCAAATTTTATCATTTTGGCGCTGGTGATTTTCCTTTGGCGCTCGGTAAATCCTCTTTGGCGCCGAAAATGTCTATATGCATGAAAAACCCTGGACAAGCTGCGAGAAGAAAGTTCGGCCCGGACGATGTGTCGAGAACAGCTGAACAAGAGCTGCGAGAAGAAAATTACGTCATTTTCTTCTCGCAGCGCTGTCACAGAGAACTTTGTTCTTTCTTCTCGCGGAGTATGTAACAGGCTTAAAGTATTGTTCTGTGATGGACACAAATACTTGGCACAAGTTGGTAACATACAGAGCCAAATATAAACTTGTCTTTCAAACATCAAACTTCCCAGAGAAAGTTGGACTAAAACCTTTCACTACCTCTACCTCAGTCGATTACGAGAAGCAATAGAATTCCAAAACGTAGGTTCATAAATGTGTTGCATGTTGTACACTAACTTTTCATACTTCACTTTCTTAAGGCAGGTGAAAAGGGTAAAGTTTAACTTATAAATATCATCATGAAACTTTGCCAGTTGATTACAAAAAAACTTAATTTTTGTATTACAATTTTTTCAGAAATGTTAAAATAAATCACACTTTACAACATATGAAGAGATCCTTCTGTAATCACCTTTTAGAATAATGCTAATAATGAATATGGAAAGTTGAGTAGAGGTTGAGATTTTTTGGTTCAGAGTGTTGAAGAAGATTATGTTTTTTACCAGTGCTTAATGCAGGTCTTTAACAGTAAACAATTGGTATGTTAATAGAAGGAAAAGTACAGGTGTACCCAATTAACATTAACGATGGCTTTGGTCCATTCAGACACCATGCACAATTTCATCAGCCTGACACACCTGAATGGAATTAAGTCAAACTCTTCTGTTATGTTAATGACTTCTGGTATGTTTCTCACTTTCCCTTGTGTTACATGTGTGTTCCTTTCCACATGCATTACTTTGTTTGTCAGCATAAACAGTATTTCGACCCCTGGGCACTGTGATTTTTTTCTGCGATGTAAAATGGTGCAAATTTTGAGATAAGATTTTAGCAAAATAACTATATGGTGACTACTTTTTTTAATTACATTTTTGGGCATTTTATTGGATATTACAGAGTTGAAATGTGGAGACAGAGAGAGAGAGAGGGGGCGGGGGATGACCTGCAGTAAAGGTCCACAGGTTGGATTTGAACCCATTACCACTGCAACAAAGGCCAGAGCGCCCAATGGTGATTATGTTTAATGATAATACTGTGCTGGATTTGATGTTGTAACTGTTTGTCTGTACAAGTACATCATCCTGTTGTGAGTGATATTTACCAAACAATTGAGGGCCATAAAGAGCTCAGGCTAATTAGGTTCAGAGAAAAATAAAGTTTTTCTACGATTTGCAGCACCATTTATGAGATGGTCCTCAACTCTGCCATTTGTAGTTGTTTCTACACAATTCATGTAATACAATGTTATTCAATGTTACACACTGTTTTAAATGTTGTGTGAATTGCTTACCCTTGTTAATTATTGTTAAGCTGTACCAATGACTGATTCATACTGACCTATGCAAACCATTCCAAACTGAACACACACTGTCTTCTGATGTTCTATGTTAATGGATTTTTTTTATGTAATAAAAGAAGTTTTAGAGTGCTGGTCTCTCTTTATGTCTCAAGAAAGTAAGAAGTGTTGTTAATGGATGCACTTAAGGCAGCACCTTTGCAGATCTATCTTTTACTGATAGATGTGGGGTAAAGTGTCATGATTAATTTTCAGTCAGGAACAGTGCTTTTATTCTCTGTGACTGCAGCAAACAGTACTAATGCTCACTGGTTTGTGATTAAGTAGCTACTTCATGCTTAAAGGCCTACTTCACCGGTTTGAATATGAAGGTGTATTGAATTCTGAGATCCTATGTAGTATAAATGTGCGAAAAAAATTGAAATCGGTTCATCCTAGCCTGAGAAAAGGCAGAAAGAGTGTTTTTTTTAACCCTATATTTCTCCTTCTCGTGACATCACAGAAAGAGAAATATAGGGTTAAAAAAAAACTTACTTTGTAAATATTACTCTGATGTCTTTTACTGTGACATCACAGTAATATTTACAAGTAAGTTTTTTTTAGGCCCTTCTGACATTTCTTACTATGGGCCAACATATAAAATGCTACAATGGAAACACTGATGCAGTGATAATGAAAACACTTCGCCACCAGGTACATTGTTATCTTCTTGCAGCTTCCAATCAAATGTTTGTCACCATTTTTTTCAAAGGTCCAAAATGAACTTCCAAAACGAGATTGATACCCTGTTTTAAAAAAAAGTGTCAAGTCTTTATTCTAGCGGTGTATCATCGCCTTATTTTATAGAACATCCCTGCACCACAAACCCAGAGCATCACCCGTATACACGGCTTTCCTCAATATTTCTTCATCGCCTCTGTGGAACTGTGACGTCACTATAGGGGCTAAGAGAGGGAGAATGTTGTTGAACAGAAGGCTAATGTGAGCCCTCTGTAGTTTTACAGAGAAGTGCTTGATTAAACCATGGAAAACTACAGTGGATCCTCCCCATATATTTCTGGTGGTATTTGTTGTTTATGGCAGACAGCAGTGGCATAAAGAGGTGGCTTCTGAACACTATTGGCACACACATTATTAACCCTTGTGCCACCCTTATTTTTTGGTTACACTTGACACCCTCGCGGCCACAAGAAGCCACTCCCAATTAACTTCCATAAAAACCTTATACAATAATGTTTTTTTTTTACTTTTTTTTTTATAAACCATTTACCCCACTTGTGCTCTGTACATACATATTTAATATTAGTTGATTTTCATTTGCTTTTAATGCTTAAAATGATTGTTTTTGTGTCAAAGTCAGTATTTTTTTCCCCCTAAAAACGAAGAAAATGATTTTTTTTTATATAATAGATGCAGAGTTGATTTTTTTAAGTGGAATAACTAGAGTCTAGGGCATATGAATGATTTACACAAAAAGATTTTTTGAGGCATGTTTAGTTTTTGCTCATGCTCAGATGCAAATAAATTGTTACACTTGACACCCTCGCGGCCACAAGAAGCCACTCCCAATTAACGTCCATAAAAACCTTATACAATAATGTTTTTTTTAACTTTTTTTTTATAAACCATTTACCCCACTTGTGCTCTGTACATACATATTTAATATTAGTTGATTTTCATTTGCTTTTAATGCTTAAAATGATTGTTTTTGTGTCAAAGTCAGTATTTTTCTCCCCCTAAAAACGAAGAAAATGATTTTTTTTTTATATAATAGATGCAGAGTTGATTTTTTAAGTGGAATAACTAGAGTCTAGGGCATATGAATGATTTACACAAAAAGATTTTTTGAGGCATGTTTAGTTTTTGCGCATGCTCAGATGCAAATAAATTGTTACACTTGACACCCTCGCGGCCACAAGAAGCCACTCCCAATTAACTGCCATGAAAACCTTATACAATAATGTTTTTTTTTTTCTTTTTTTTTTATAAACCATTTACCCCACTTGAGCTCTTTACATACATATTTAATATTCATTGATTTTTCATTGTTTTTAACCCTTTTCAGGCTAGTTTTTGTGATGAAATGACACTTTTTCTATTTAAAACAATTGTAATAACTGAACCCTTTCCATACAATAGATGCAAGGTGGATTTTTTTGTGTGGATGTTTACGAGATAGGATCTATTAATGATCAACAAAAAGATTGACATTCTTGCATTTTTAGTTTTTGAGAAACAACAACATTTATATCACAAAAAACATAAATCGAACAGTAGAACAGGCTAGAATAGATCATATGCAGCTAAAAGGTGCTATTTTGGGGCTTTCAGGTGGCTGCTCACCCAAAAGTTCACTGACACTCTCCCAAAACTGTGTGTGTGTGTGTGTGTGTGTGTGTGTGTGTGTGTGTGTGTGTGTGGTGTGTGTGTGTGTGTGTGTGTGTGTGTGTGTGTGTGTGTGTGTGTGTGTGTGTGTGTGTGTGTGTGTGTGTGTGTGTGTGTGTGTGTGTGTGTGTGTGTGTGCGTGTGTGCGTGTGTGTGTGTGTGTGTGTGTTTGTGTGTGAGCATGAGTGAGTGAGTGAGTGAGTGGGGTATGTGCGCGTTTGTGTGTGAACATGAGTGAGTGTGTGTGTGCGTGTGTGTGTGTGTGTGTGTGTGTGTGTGTGTTTGTTTGTGTGTGTGAGAGAGAGAGAGAGCGAGAGAGAGAGAGAGAGAGAGAGAGAAAAAGACATTCAATGGAAGAGGAACACACTACAATTTTTGCAAATGTGTCTGTGACATTGGTAATTCTTGGCCATGCTGCAAATGAGCAGTGTGCCCTACACCCATACTTAAAACATTGGCCAATGTTGCACCTGTGTAAACAAACCCAGACTTTCCCAGACTTTTGTTTTTTGTTTTCACTTCATGGGCATCTTTATAGCTTGCAAGATGAAGGAGTGTGCATCACTTCAAAGAGAATGTAAGAAGGATTTTGCATGAGTGGCGTAATTATGCACACACACACACACACACACACACACACACACACACACACCACACACACACACACACACACACACACACACACACACACACACACACACACACACACACACACACACACACACACACACACACACACACACACACACACACACACACACAGTTTTGGGAGTGTAAGTGAGCTTTTGTGCATGCTGGGTGAGCAGCCACCTGAAAGCCCCAAAATAGCACCTTTTAGCTGCATATATATGGAAGCACACAAAGACACACACATACGCACACACAATAATTTCACAACAAACACACAGACACAACCCTTAGGTATCCATATGGACCCTAACCTTTCATGAGTTGCTCATTTTTTTTATGTATAGGTCTGCAACTCTAAAAAATTACAAAAATGATAAAAAATCATGTGTTTTTCTTGTTTTGTTTTAGGGAGCATTTTGACTTATCAGTAAAAGGTGAAGTAAATGAATAATTCAGCTAAGTGGGGGTAAAAAGTGTAATTTTGGTGTCTTAAGTTTGGGATGCATGCCTAATATCATCACATTTACATATGTCTGTCAACATGGCTATGGTTTGAAAAAGATAAGTTTTTACAGATTTTAATGCTTTCAAATTGAGCCATTTTTTACATACAAGTTTGGGTGTTTTAAGTTTGGCTGTCTGTACACACACACACAAACCATAATTTCTCAATATCTACATATACACCACACACTGGTATCCCTACCAACACATCAACACCATTTAGGTTGAAATATTTTTTGACATTGACCTTTGGGGGGCAACACTATTGCAGGACTGACAACCAGGAAAATAGCCTGTCATTCAAGCCCATGTAAAATATACCTAAAGGGCACCAACTAGTAGTTGGGGTGAAAATCACAAATTTTGATGCCTTTTGTCAAGGATGAAAGCACAAAATAATAGAAAAATATATTTTATGCTGGTTTGTCAGCAGGATAAAATTTTGAAAAAACGGCCGTTTTGAATGGAAGTGAATGACGGCAGAAAATGGTCTGAGGGTGTCAAGTGTAACAAAAAAATGTCCTGCCTTTATTATAGGTGCTATGAAGTTGCTGAGTAGAAATTCAGAAATGATCTGCATAAAAATTAACCCTGGACAAAATGTGTTAGGCTAACATAAGCACAGCCAAAGTTATTCAAAAAACAAAACAAAAAAAAAGGCCAAATGGCAGAAAATGGTGCGAGGTGTGCATGAGGGTTAAGGAATTCGCACGGAATACCAACAAAGCAGCTTCACTCTCTTGTGGTATGATAACATACACTCTTGGCTTGGCAATATCGCGTGACTTTTCTCTGCAATTTTTAAAGACAATGAATGTGCACTTTTTGCAATGACGTCAATGTGGCTCTTTGAAGGTCTACTTTGTCTCATATTTTACTTTTTCTTTCACATATAAAGCATCAGACTCGGCCACCTCTGCTCCGATCGTTTGAAATGGAGACGGGGGAGCAAGAAGAGAAACAATTCCAGCAAGTGGCCTTCGACACTCTCTTACCCACAGCGAGCAGTTATATGCGTCAGAAGTGTGACGAAAACGCAGACGACCCGAGACACACTTGAACTACCTGAGTGATTTCATAAGACGATAGACAGAAAAACGTCTACAGAATGTATATGTATTTGTGCTATGTGAGAATACTGATGTTTCTTGAAGTGACTCTCTCGGCTCATAGCCTGTGTGACGGAGATGCACATGTACCCGATAAATAAGCATATATAATAGTATACAGTATAAACCTGAATGCAGCATGTGATAGACATAGAAGAGATGTGTTTGGGTGCAAGCTATAACCATCGGGAGCAATTTGGTGTTCAGTGTCTCTTTGCCCAGGCACACTTTGAAATGTGGTTGGTAGGCGGGGGACCGAACTACCGACCCTGCAATCAAGTGGATGGAAAAATCCAAATGTACTAAATCCAATCCATATTGACAGGACAAACTCATGACGGAATGAATCTGTAAATTGATAAGACGGGTGGCATTCTGACACAGTCTGAATAAGAAAACAATACAAAATTGCTACTCTTCTGTCTACGGTCTTCTGCCCTGCTTTTAAATTCATTTCCCAATCAACCCCCTGTCAGTTCTTATTCCAGTTCACTCACTACATACAGATTGTCTAGCATGTTACCTTTCTGTAGTCTGCTCGCCTGCTTTCTTGGGACTCCTGCTTCTTTTTGCCTACTCTGATTCAATGGTTTTGCCATGCATACACTAAGCTTTGTTGTTGCTATCTTTGTCTTGTTTACTGCTCCTACGTTCGCATTTGTCTAGCAGCGTCAGAGAAGACACTTTTTCTTCCTCAAATGTAGGTCAGAGTCACTGTCTTGGAAATAGCACTCAGCAGATGCTGAGCTTTCTAACGACAGGTGCAGAAACAGAACAGGCCCACCGTTGCTTTTTCTTGATTATGTAACCTGTTTCCCCTAATTACAGCCTATACACGGCTTTATCAAGCTGTTTTTGAATGGCGATTCATAATGGCAAGTGGGGGCCGGCGGCAGCCAAGGGGCCTGCCCACCCCAATGTGCGCTTTGCCCACCCAATCAAAAGTGAAGAAAATGTATTTTTAATTTTTTCAGCCAATTAAAATATGTCTATTTACTATACCAGGACCATTCCTAGCTTCTGATTAGTCGGGCACGGCGACAGCCCACCTCCAGATTCACCCATCACCTGTTTTTCTGTGGTCATCTGTCAATCATCTCCACAGAGAACAGTCTCTCCTTTGCAAAGGCAGTTCTCTGCAACTTTGTTCACACATTAACTTGTTCTTTCTGTTAGTAAATGCTGTTCGCAAAAACTCATCACTACAGCAAATGTGCCACAAAGCAGTCGCGGAGATCTTGCAAGGGCAAAAAATTGTGGTGTTTTTCCCACCGATTAATTCTATCAGCCCACCTTAACAAAAGAAGAGAAAACTGAGAGATGGCACCTGTGCATCCCTTGCTAATAAGATCGTGTTTTGTAGGTCTTATTGTGTTTCTGACGTTCAGTGATATTGCTTGCTAATGTCAGCAACCTAGGCTAGGTTACCTAGTAGGTATGGGCGTGTGTAACCGATCAATCGGTAAAGAAGCAAACTCGATTTTTTTTGTATGTGTGTGAGGGGGGGGGGGGGGGGTGGGCTCACTGATAATTTAAGCTTAGGGCACCCAAAAGCTTAGCAGCGGCCCTGTAGGGGGACACAACAAATAAATACACTAGTGGTTCTTTCCTACTGGCAATTTTTGGACTTTGTGGGGTCAAGGCGTACTGCAAAACAATGACAAATATCACCTCAGGAATAGAACGGAACGTAACAGGCACAATGCCTTTCCTAGAATAACTCCTAACACCTGGCTTCTCTCTTAAAGTTGTTTGCTGTGCAGTTGCTCTCACATCTCTGTCAAGCAATAATCTGCAAGGCTATGAAAGACGCCAGCTACAGCATACAGAAGTAGCCACGTCAGAAATCCCACAGTATTATTGAGTTTTTTATTGAAATCATGCTAAGTTTCTTTTTTTAGAGTGCCTAAGTAGCTCTTCTTTTTCAGCAGTTTACGTGCAGGACAGATGCTCAAGCAGCAAGGCTCTTGTGTATTCACATTCACTCACTATCTGAACAGTGTTTGTGTCCCTGTCACAGCAGACAAATGGTGGGC
>JAOPFK010000457.1:0-20840 GCA_026122265.1 Ammodytes dubius
CCGTTTGTGTAAAGTTAGCGGCACAAGATCAGTCCAGTCTGTGCGGAAGCAGAGTCAAATGACGGCCAAACGCCCCCTCTTATGGGGACGCGCACAGAGCCTGAAGCCGAAACCCTCGTTCAACATAAGAGGTTGATAACTGCCCTCGTGATACCGGTTAGCTCTGAGCGAGGGTATGTGTTATGTTGAACCAGATCAAAAAAAGAGAGCCGGGCTCTGTTGAGTTTGCTTCGTAGTATACCCCTCATGTCTGCCTTCCCTGCTGTCTTTTGTCTCACTATGGATGTGACCTCGAGTTATACTGTTGTTAAATCTCCTGTTCAGACACACACACACATATACACAGACTCACACACACACACACACACACACACACACACACACACACACACCACTGGGGAGGTTTACTAGTCAGTGTGTTCTCAGAAACACACCGCGACCTACTTACCCTGACAGCCGGGAGTGGTGTTGCATGCCCGGCCTGGAAAACTCTGGTAGTATTGATATGCTATTTATAATATTTTTTTTGCATAAATTACATTTGTCAAAATGGGAAAGAGGGAGAGGAGGAATGGGAGAAGGGGCAGAGGCAACCTAGTTTGTACCGTGTGCCATGCAAGTCTATTGGATTTGTTTCCCCTCTCTGTTCTCATTAAGACCTGGGATCAGAAAGTTAGGCTAATGAAGGTGAGAGGGACATTGTGTGTGCCTTTCGTGAGTGTGTGTAGGAGTTTTTCATGTACTGACAAACCCCCTCATCAACAAGTCTTGCCGGGATGACAGGCTTTTGGCGTTGGCAGTGTAAGAACACTCAATATGTGACCAAACACTCACAGATCAAGTGTCCATGTATTTGACTTTAACCAGGACTAATGGCAGTGGGGTGAGTGAAATACTGCAGCCCACACGCTGCTAATTGGCTTAACTTCTGAAGTGGACACGCCTGATTGGGCGAACAAAGGTGCACACTGCATGCCATGGTGGCTTAGTCATGGAGAGCATATTCAAACGGCAAAACAATGAGAGTGGGACTGTGCTCATCTATAAGTGAAAAAAACCCATGATAAGCGACAGCATTCAATGAAAAAGACACAACAGAAAGTCTTTCAAGCGTTTTTCTCTATCTTATGTGGACCATATGTTCATCTTCGACCATGTGCAGGCATGTAAGAAATGTTATTTACCATGTAGAGATTTAATATTAATCTTATCTGAATTTATTTTTTTACCAATCCCTCTTGGCCTTTATCCCACTGCTATTCCAAGGCATAACTCACCCTGCTGAATCTGGTATTCACCTCACAAATAGCCAAAGATACGCGATGTTTGCAGTGTACATTATGATGTTGCAGCATGACAGGAATGCTGTGCTGCTCAGAAGCATTTCTGAAACTGATGCTTTCAGCTGACATTGACCAAGCCTTTGGTTCTACTTTAACCAAGAACGATGGGATGTAAAATTCAATGGCACATGATTTCTGGTAAAATCTTCAGCTCTAAGCTTTTTGAACTTGCTTGGTTCAGAGTCAAAATCGGATTACATCATTATTCAGTTTGGTTTCTATAAAACAGAGGAAAGTTGTATTGAGTGTGTATCTGAAGCTTGGATACCAGCCTTCTTATCACCCTCCTTCTACACTGTTTGGCTCAATACTAAACCAGACTAAAATGTTCACTTTTCATCTCGACACCAATTTTTCTTAACTCTTCTGGAACAGGGATATCTTGCTGGCGGGCAGTCAGGCAGTTTCATACAAACAATGCTGAGTGCACAATTGGTATGTCTAAGCTGTACTCACTGATTGGAAAGCTAAGGTCCTTGTGATTCGATTGATGCAAACCATTTCAAGATACCATCACAACAGCAGATACAATAAACAGCTGTCTCTCCTATTGCGTTTTCCACCTATTAATTCCCACCTCTAGTTATCTGAAGCCATCTGTTTGCAAAGAATAATTCAGGAGAGAATTCAAATAAGCTACTACTTCAGGGTGTTCAAACCTCAATTACTCAGAGATAGTAGCACTTACAGTTTTACTCACTGCTGGGGAACACACCACAGAATGTTACCTACCTCAATAGACAGCCCATGTACTCTAATGGTTCAAGAACACTTAACAATACATGTTATGGTATGCCATGGATAGAATGTTTAGGGAATTGTACATTTGACATCTCTGTAAGACCACCACACCACCAACAACAACAACAACAAAATGATACAAACTCAACTACAGTGTGAAGCCTCATGGTCATCCCGATGTTGACAAAAAAAATAAAATGCTATAGTGGTTGGTACTTTTCTGTCATATCTCACATTCTCCTATACAAATCATAGGTATCTTGGTTTGAAAATGTCCACTTTAGCTTGACCTTTTTATTGACACCTTGCTTTCCAATAGGGGGTTATTGGTCCTGTCAAGAGCCTGCAATAGCCTATTTTACAGAACTGTTAAGGAGTAAAAAGAGCAATATGCCCCTCACCACCAAAACACAGCTGCCCTCAGGCCAGCCAGGGTACCGAAACAGATTTCCGTGGATTTTACAGCCTAGACCTGGGAACCATATCACTTATCAGCTCTCTCCATCAGCCACTGGTTTTCAGGAAAAGTCTGCCAAATGCATCTAAACCCTGATCACTCTCACTCTTTCCAACCTCCCAGCTCTGACTGCTGTACACACTCTGAAAATAATTGGATAGAAAGAAAGGGAAGGGGGAAGAACAGTCGGCAACCATGTAGTTTAATAGAAAGAGTGCTGATTACTGCAACATTTATTGTGATTCTTTCTTCTGATTTATGGTCAGTCCAGAGACCGATTGAAAGTGACCGCTGGTTTAGCTCTATTTTGTCCCATTCTTTTTTTTTGTATTTCATAAGAGACCATAGGAAACACACACCTGGCAGATGGTCATCATTGCAAGGTTCAATAAAGCGATCGTCGCAGAAAGATGTCAAACTTCCATTTCAACCTGAGATCTAATCAAGGCAATGGCAAGGCAAGTTGAAGTGTCATCCTAATCAGGGTTGAGAGGGTTATTACGTTCATGCTGCTTTTTGCCCTACAGTTCAGTACTACTACAGTATATATCCCTTTCAATCATTTTACATCAAACAACCATCTCAACCTGTGTCACTTTCTGCAAGAGGACAGACTGGAGGGTTGGTAAAGATCCTACCTTGAGGTCACCAATCATGTGGAGGACTTGTACATAACTCTGTCACTTCCTGACACCTCCCCCTTCAAATGGGAGAGGAATGGCAGGCATAAATCGCAGCCAGAGGCCGCCCAATCAATAGGCTGCCCAACTGACTGACGTGCCATTTGTCATAAGAGGCCTGCTTGCTTTCCTGTACCTGCTAAGGATATGGCTAGTGACGGCATGTCATTCTTACTGTAGAGTCCTACTCTGCCAAATAAGCAATGCAAAGGTCTAAGTCCCACTGAGGTTAAATTATGGCATGCATATACAGTATAACTCTGTGGGGCTAATCTTTGCTTTGACTTTGCTTATGATGAATGCCAGTTTTCGGCAAAGTACGTGCATCAATCATAACAAAAGCAATCGCATTCAACGATGAAAATTCTCCTTGAAAATTTCAAAGAGAGGCACAATGAACAATTTTAACTCGGTGACGTTCCTCATCACATTTTGGGAGCAGTGGCCTGGATCGAAAATACTTTTTTGCTTTGAAAGGCCCCCAAAAGAGCCATCATTAAGGCTGACAATATTCACAACTTTATTCATGTGATTATCTAGTGCTTCAACTTAGGAAAAAAATATATGTCACCTTGGGTGGGCCCTGTCTTTATGCACCAGCCTTTGCCTGTCATCATTAGACAAGTAAATATAGAATATCATTAGGGAACGTTCAGGGTGAAACACTGGACCAGTGATGTTAATTATGTCGAATGCCATTAGCGGGGTCAGACCGGTTGCCCTCGGGAAGAATAGCCGGAGCATTTGTTTTACTACAGAGAGATTTTTATATTTGTTTGAGCGGTCAAAGAGGTACATCATAATTGCTTCCACTTTCTGTGGGTTACAGAAGTTAAACGTTCAGCACATTCTTCCCGTTTAATCTATTAATTCAGCTTAATAATTGATACACTGCCTCTTTGGCCGTGGTCTTGGCCCATAATCAATTAGTCATTTTAATGAGTGGGCCAAGGAGCCAGACAAGAGGGTTCGCCATGAACTTTATAGGAGTAGGAGCTCAAGCCAAAAACTTAATTGTATCCATGATTTCATTTGACCCCTTCACGCTCTCAAGGGGATACTGCAAACTCCTTATCTTGAGTTCTGAATTCTTGATATAGCAAGGTAACTTATCTTTTTATTATCTCCTATATGCCTGCTATCATTTCAGTGTTTAAAGAATGCAGTTATAATTTGCAACTGGAAGACATAATGGAACTTTGATACGGAAATTGAGCACTAGATGTACGACCTAATCCCTTTGGCACAATTACTTGACAAATACATCAACCCAAATGTCAGCCATATTGTTTGACCTGTAGGCGGAACACACAGAAGTATCTGCTGATTCTTGGGAGATGGGTGCGAGCAAACAAACATTAATTACTCAGACGCCGATTCTCGACTATAGGCTCTCACTCATTATTTACCGCATATCACCAGCTGCCTTACTGAAAGGTTAATGAAGAACGCAGAGATATGAAGGCCGCACAAACCCTAATGCCATTCCTCTGGTTCATCTCATATTTGTATGTGTGTTGTTGTGCCTTAGTGCGCGTTTGTGAGTATATGTGTGCATCCCGTCAGGTGGTTGCAACAGACACGGGGTGTGCCTGCCATTTCTTAATTATTGATAATGAAGCCCACTGAGACGGCAGCGAAAAGATGAAGGGGGGAGATGGCAAACTGATGCAGACAGACATAATAACAAACAATGCAAGTCAGGATGGGGCTGTAATGAGAACAATTATGTGAGTATACCCTTGACAGGCACAACAATACAGATGATTTTTCCATTTTAGTGCAGTGTATTTCTGTACGATTTTTCTTCTTCTTCCTGGACATAGTATTCATCATCAGCCAAACCACTTTACCCCAAACCATTTATATTCACAAAGCATCCACATCTAAGAACTATATTCAGCCATGTTTTCTTGGTTTTTCAAAACCCGCCTTGCATCGTCATCCCAGCAGAGGCCATGAATAGACCTGACGGTACAGTATTTGAGGAGTCGTGACGTACAAACTCAAAAATAGCAAAAGAAATGTGTGAAAAAAAAGCCCCAACACTCTCTGTGCCACATCAAACAATCACTGTGACCTTCCCAGCCTTGGGGGGAGAGACGGTTTTACATCCCAACACTCATTAAATCTCCTGAGGTTTAGGGCCATGATAAAGCAAACAAATGGCTCGTAATCACAGTAGTAATAGGCAGAGGGGGGGTGGTCATTAGAGATGCTATTCATCCCATATGGAGCGCCTCATCCAGAGCTGGGGACCCTTCTCTTATTGTGCCAGAATGACTTAGTGTCTCTCTGGCAGTGCAGCTAGAGATCGTCCTTGTCTGTATTGGGCGAGCTTATCCTCAAATCCTTGTTGCCCACTCGCCTTGTTTGCAAGGCATTATTAACCCTTCCAACCCGGAGCCCGCAGTACTGCGTTCTACTGCGTTCTGTCGGTGATTTCGTTATGTTTTAATAAATTATTTAACATTATTAAATCGCAGCGATATGGTTTAAGTATCTCTGGAAAGCTGGGATTCTGCCCTTTCCGGGATATATTCTCGCGATAGTATACGTGACTCACAGCCAGAGATATGTTGCTGAGAGGCGCGAAAATGTATCAATCCTTTCCCTTGCGCTACTGGCTGAGCCGCTTGTCAATCAACATTTTGCGAAAACGTCGTCGGCCCTTTCCCTTGCGTGATTGGTAGAGCTGCTTGCTGTCAGATTTTGTGAAAAACCATCCAATCAACTTAGTGTAATCACTAAGGACCTCCCCATTACTTGTCAAACATATCTACAATCGCTGAACAAAGGACTCCTTTTTCGACTTCACCATGGCTCGGATGCTTTCGACAGCTGAGGCCCGCGACGAGATTCTGAGAAGCAGTGATGAAGAAGACGCCAATTCCGACATTGAGGGCTTTGACGAAGAGGATTATGAAGATGACATGGATCCATTTGAAGACGGGTAAGAGCATTTATTTGACAAAACGTCGTGTTTTGTAATGGAAGCTATGTGTGAACATGTAAGCTAGCTTGAATGTTGCGTCCGTGACATGACGATTTTTTTTTTGGAACTGACGTGACAGAGCTGAATACTCATGTCGCCAGCCTTCTGTTGTTTGAAAACAAGTAATAGTTTTCAAAAGGTAGAGAATATAAATATATTTCAATAGTCTTACTTTATTCTCCGCAGTGTCTGTGCATTATTGATTCAGTGGGTGCAACAATGTAGGCTAGGTTCAAAACAGTACAATCTTCCCCGTCACACTTTTATAAGAGAGAGAGCGAGTGAGAGAGACAGAGAGATTTTTTTTAATCGCTTGACAGCCCTACTTCTTAGATGAACTCTGTGTTTGGGTGTTTACAGTTTCATTAATCTATCTATAAAGCAAGAAATGTCTGTCTGATGAATGGAGAATGACACGTTGATGTCCTTATTTTATACAGAGAGGACTCTGACTTGGCTGTGCCCAGCACTTTGACCCTCCCACCCTCTGTTGAAACTGCGTCCCAAGACGGGTAAGATAATTTATTTTAGAAATTGCAAATGAAGCTCTGTGTGTAAATGTAAGCTAGCTTGAATTTTGCATTCTTGACATTACAGGGACTGATTTCTCTGTTGATAGCACTACTTTTGTTTACTTTTGTTTGAAAATAATAGTAATAGGTGTGTATTCTGTGTAAAAGTATTTCCCTTTACAATTTACAAATAGTACAGAATGGAAATGTTTTTGCATCGACTTTTATTACACTGTTGTTTGCAAATACAAGTTGTGAAGTTTGAATATTTTTGTTATGAGATAATGAGACTGATTTCTGTGAATCTGTGGCAGCACCAGGTCCAGGAGAAGAGGAGAACCACCCGCAAAGAGGTCCCGTGTCCCAACTCCACCAGCACCCCCTACGCAGCAGCGGGCTTGGAAGACTGAGGAAGACCAGGACACCGCTCCTCCTGTCTCCAGGTTTCAACCTGCACGCACCCCTGGCCCACAGCTAGGCACGCACTTCTACACACCAATTGAGCTCTTCAAATTGTTTTTCACTGCACACACTGTACACACACTCTGTAGCAACACAAACAAACAGGCTGCCAAAAAAATTGCCATGGGTAAAAAGTTTAAATGGACTGATTTGACAGTTGAGGAGTTTTACAAGTACATTGGACTCCTCTTTTACATGGCCCTGGTTAGACTACACCACATTGCTGATTACTGGAGGCAGAACCACAGTTTAACCTGTCCATTTGCCGCAACAGTCATGAGTAGGGACAGATTTGGTGTCATCTCCTGGAACTTACACATAAGTGATCCAGATGAAGATGTAAACAATGATAGGAAGAAGGGAACGCCACAATTCGACAAACTCTTCAGGGTCAAACCTCTCCTCAATTTGATCAAAACCGCAGCAAAGACCTATTTTCATCCATACAAAAACCTGGCCGTGGATGAAAGGATGGTTGCCTCAAAGGCTAAAACCGGAATGACTCAATACATGAAGGCCAAACCTACTAAGTGGGGTTTCAAATTGTTCGTTTTGGCGGACTCAAGCAATGGCTACACCATAGATTTTAACATTTACACAGGGAAAAGTGACATCCCCTCCGGACACGGCCTCTCTTACGATGCTGTAATGTCACTTGTGCAGCCATACCTAGGGACAGGGTATCACATTTACATGGATAATTTTTATTCAAGTCCCAAACTGTTCCGAGCTCTCCAAAACAAAAAATTCTTTGCCTGCGGGACTTACAGGGCGAATCGTAAAGAGACCCCTAGCACAACGCTGAATGCGCTTACAAAAAAGTCTGTTAGAGGCTCAATTCGTTGGCTGCGGGACGACCAATTGGTTTTTGTGAAATGGATGGATACAAGGGAGGTATCGGTGTGCTCCACCATTCACGCTGCACATTCTGGTAACACGGTGCAGAGGAGAATTAAGAAGGGGGATGGCTCCTGGGCAAAGGTGTCGGTCCCCTGTCCGACACCTGTGACACAATATAACGCACACATGGGTGGGGTAGACCTTTCAGACCAAATTATCCAGTACTACACCACACAGCACAAGACCATGCGCTGGTACAGATGCCTGTTTTATCATTTTTTGGACATTGCAGCCGCCAACTGCTACCTTATTCACAAGGAACAGGCACATACACCACTGACACACATAGCGTTTATGGAAGAGCTCGCTACTGCACTGTGTGGAAAGCCACTCAATCTTCCTCCAGCCGAACCACCGGCTCCGGTAGGGCACATGCCGGTATGGATTAGTGAGGGTCGCAGGGTGTGTAAACTGTGCAGTAGGCAAGGGATGCGAAAGGACACCCCTTGGATGTGCCTCCAATGCGACGTGGCCTTATGCCTGGGGAAGGACAGGAACTGTTTTACACAGTGGCATGGGTTTTGAACTGGAGAGTCAAGAGTGTAAATAGTTTATATCAAGTAAATTGGTATTTATATCGAGTAAAATAAATGTTTTTATATTTTGTAAAATAAATGTTTTTATATTTTGTAAAGTAAATAAATACGTTTTTATATTTAGGAAGGTAAATGTTATTGTGTTTTGTAAAGTAAATAAATACGTTTTTATATTTTGTAAAGTAAATAAATAAGTTTTTACATTTAGAAAAATAAATGCATACGTTTTATATTTAGTAAAGAAAATAAATACGTTTTTATATTTAGGAAAGCAAATACATACGTTTTTATATTTAGTAAAGTAAATAAATATGTTTTTATATTCAGGAAAAATAAATAGATAAGTTTTTATATTTAGGAAAGTAAATACGTAAATAAATATTTTTTATATATACTTAATAGTTTGTTTGTAAATTATTTATTGTGATGCGTCCCTTTCATTACACATCCCATGGACCTTTTTATATGTGGTATCAAGTCATTATTCAGTCTCATTTTGCCTAATTCCTCATATGTGGTCAAAGTAGAGTAAGAGACTATTTGTATTTTGGCAAATTTGATTTTAGTCATTTTTTTTTGCACTTCCCAACTTTTTTTTGGAAAATGACAGTGCATTATAGAAGCTAATGCTTTGTAAATGGGGATAATGCTTTCGCTCAGCAGGATAGTCTTTTTGTTTTCATGCCTGTTCACTTTTCTTGGCTCATTTGTTGTCTGTCTGTTCTCTTCCAGTTTTCCCTGGTGGAGACGAGACGGTGTGGATCAGGTCCTTCCTCTGGCAGCATCTGAAGTTCTCCTGCATCCACACTATTCATATTTTATTTTAGTATTAGCATGTTAACATTAGTCAATTATTGTATTCCTTCATGATTTTTTTGTATTGTTTGTACAAGTGACATCTATTGCATGATGTCCGTCTTGGAGAAGGATTTATTCAGCTGTCACTCCATGACATTTCTCAATATTTTTCCCGTTAAAGGGACTTTTTTCTCAGTGGAGAAGAAATGTGAAGCCTACTGAGGCAAATGTCTATTTGTGCTATTGGGCGTTAAGAAATTGTTGGCTTGGAGAGCTCTGAACAGCTTGGGACAGGTGTAGAAACTGTCCATGTAAACGTGGTAGCCCTTTCCCAGGTATTTCTGCCTAACCAAAGACATTACCACATCGTAGGATAAACCGCGTCCGTGTGGGATCTCAGCTCTACCGGTGTAGGTGTTGAAATCCACGGTGTAGCCTTGTCTGCAATCGGTCAAAACAAACAACTTGAAACCAAACTTAGAAGGTTTTGCTTTCTCACATTCCGTCGGTTTCACGTTAGCTCTGGAAGCCACCATTCTCTCGTGCACGGCCAGGTTTCTGTGCGGGTGGTAGCACGCTTTGGACGCTGTTTTAATGACATCCAGGAGCGGCTTGACCCTAAACATAAGGAACCATAACTGATTTAATGAGGCATTCGCAGTTTCACTGTACCGGCCGTGTGTACTTAGACTTGCATGGCTTAATCTTTGAGACAAGCATCCATGGACATGTAGAAAACCAGCCCGAGATACTTGTAGAACTCTTTCAAAGTCAAATCTGTCCATTTGTACTTCTTCCCGTGTGCTATGTTTTTCGCAGCTTGTTTGTCTGTGTTGCGACAGAGCGTTTGTATAGTTAAAAAAAAATCATTTGTCATGTTTTTTGTACTTCTCAACCTTTTTTTTGGAAAAATTCCAGTGTATTTTAGAAGCTAATGTTTTGGAGAGGCAATTTCAAGAGCCAAAACAATTTGTCCGGGGGAATAAAGGTATTATTTCACATAAGTTTCCACATTTTTCAAAAATCTGACTTCAAATTGCAGCATTTGTGTCAAAATATTTTTGTTCACATTGGTCTAGGACAAAAGTGAAACTCCCTAATGTAGAGCTGGGAGTGTTCTGAATATTTTGATATGAATCACCTGGGTATTATGTTATCTACTTTCCCTCTAAAATGGTAATTTATAAAAGCATGTAAAATCGAGAAAATGCCCTTAGATCTCAACCCAAAAAACGTTTGGACAAAAAGATCATTTTAGTCATGTTTTTGCTCTTCCCAACCTTTTTATTGTAAACTTCCAGTACATTTCAGAAGCTAATGTTTTGGAGAAGCAATTTCAAGAGCCAAAATAATTCAATCAGATGAATAAAGGTATTATTTCAACAAATTTCGAATTTTTTTAAAAATCGGACTTCAAATTTCAACATTTATGTCAAAATATTATTTTTTTACATTGGACTAGGGCAAAATTGAACCTTCCTCTCTGAGAGCTGAGAGTGTTCTGAACATTTTGATATGAATCACCTGGGTATTATGTCATCTACTTGCCCTCTAAAATGGTAATTTATAAAAGCATGTAAAATCGAGAAAATGCCCTCAGGGTTCAGAGGGTTAAAGCCCGGCCAGTGCTGGCTCGCGGCTATATGCTAGTCTCTGCACACTGTGATGAACCCCCGGGCCTTTAACTTCCATCTCCACTCATAACAGCATAAGGGAGCAGGCATTGTGAAGGATTATGGAGTCAGCGTCTGGTCTTCGCATATGCATCATGGCACGGCCTATTAGAGCTGGCAAGGGCTAGAATGACGTACATTTGCCAAGCTGAAATTAGAATGAGCTAAAGATAATAAGTAGGTATGGGTAAATAGTCATTTGAAAGAACTTAAAGTTGGACTTCCTGTAAAAAAAAAAAGTAAACTGTTTGCTTAAACATATTCATATCAAAAGCCATCGCCAAGGCTGTTGAAACACTTAGGGGATGTACAGACAGATAAACCAATGTGTCCAAACAGTTAACTGTTAAGGCTAACAAAGGCATGTTGTTCCATCCCCCGGAAGGATTGCCACCTTGTTGTGGTCTGGGGGCTTGAGTGCCTCAATGACCCCAAGAGCTATACCGACAGGAGCTTAGGCTCCTGGTAGGGTCACCCAAGTCGGTCAGGTCGAGGGATAGAGGTCTGACAAAGTGCAATCCACTGGTCCTCCAGGTTGGGGGTTGGGCACAGGGCTAACAACCCAGTCCCGTAGAAAAAATATTGTTACGGAAACAGCAACAAAGGAAAAAAAACACTACTGTGTACAATGGGCCTCCAGAGTTATCGAAAGATAATAGAATGAATGTCAGCAGTGAAAGCCGCAAGGAAGCTACTGACAAGAAGGTGGGTGCCCTCAACACAAAATGCAAGACCAAGATTGGATTCTGGAATGTGCGAACCTTGTACCAAACAAGTAAACTCGCTCAAGTAACAGCAGAAATGAGAAATTACAACCTGCAGATTCTCGGAATAAGTGAGAGTAGGTGGACTGGAACAGGCAGACACAAAACCAACACAGGAGAGACCGTTCTGTACTCCGGAAGGGATGACAACCAACATCATGAAGGGGTAGCCATCATCCTTAAAAAAGGAATGGAGAAATGTCTGATGGAATGGAAACCTGTAAACAGCAGACTCGTGAAAGCCAGATTGTGGGGGAAACACATTAACATCACAATCATCCAATGCTATGCACCAACCAATGACAGTGATGAAATAACCAAGGACACATTCTATGATCAGCTTCAAGCAGAATTAGAAGAAACTCCACAACATGATATGAAGATAATAATGGGCGATTTAAATGCAAAAGTAGGCAGCAATAACAAAAACTACGACAGGGCCATGGGGAGGGAGGGCTGCGGCATCATGAATGAAAATGGAGAGAGACTGTTAGAGTTATGTACCACTTACAACCTTGTCATCGGAGGTACCCTATTCCCACATTGCAACATCCACAAACTCACCTGGTGTTCCCCTAATGGAAGAGACAGGAACCAGATAGACCACCTAATGATCAACGGCACCTGGAGACGATCACTCTTGGACGTTAGAGTCAGGAGAGGAGCTGATGTCGGCAGCGACCATCACCTAGTCACAGCAGTGCTTAAACTAAAACTAAGGAGAGCAGGGAAGAAGATAACAGGACAGCAACATTTTGACGTGGAGAAATTACATAACCCCAAAGTAAAGGCCGCTTTCATACTACAGCTGAAAAACAGATTCCAAGCTCTGGCAGACTCAAGTGACAACACACAAATAGGACCTGATGATGCCAACATGAAATGGGAACAAATCAAAACCGCTTACTCCAATAGCAGTGAAGTCTGCCTGGGAATAAAACAAAGGAACAGAAAAGAGTGGATTACAGCAGACACCTGGAAAGTCATAGCAGATAGGAGAGTCCTTAAAAAGAAATTAATGGAAGCCAAGTCAGAAAGGATTAAAGATAAATACAAGCTACAATATAGGGAAACCGACAGAACAGTTAAGAGGATGGCAAGAGAAAACAAGAGAAATTACATAAACAGTCTTGCAGATCAGGCAGAAGAAGCAGCAAACAAGGGAGAGCAAGGTAAGGTCTACAAAATCACAAGAATAGTCTGCGGTAGGTACCATAGAACTACCGATATACCAATCACTGACAAACAAGGGCGAACTCTTACATCAGAGGCAGAAGTAGACGCAAGGTGGGCCGAACACTTCAGCGAGGTCCTAAACAGACCCCCACCAACAGCAGAAGCAGAGATACAGGAACCTGAGACTGTCCTAGATGTTAACACTGCACCACCAGAAGAGAAAGAAATAGTTTCAGCCATCAAATCACTCAAAAATGGAAAAGCTCCCGGGCATGACAACCTGAATGCAGAACTATTCAAAGTACATCCAGAACTTTCTGCAAAACTGCTTAAACCACTCTTCACATCCATATGGGAGGGGAAAACAATACCAAACGACTGGTCAAAGGGTGTAATTGTAAAGATACCCAAGAAAGGTTCCCTAAAAAGCTGCGACAACTGGCGTGGAATTACCCTTTTGTCAATTCCAAGTAAAATACTATCAAAAGTCATCATACAAAGAATTTCAGATGCAATAGACAAGCAGCTCAGAAGAGAACAAGCAGGATTTCGGAAAGGAAGAGGGTGTGCCGACCAAATTTTCACTCTGCGCAACATCATAGAGCAGTGCACAGAATGGCAAAGACAGCTGTATATCAATTTTGTAGACTTCGAGAAAGCATTTGACAGCATCCACAGGGACAGTTTATGGCGAATTCTACGTTTGTATGGGATTCCACAAGAAATCATCCTCGTCATAAAGGGGTTTTACACCAACTTCACATGCCAAGTAGGAAACAGCAACCACACTTTTGAAGTCAAGACTGGAGTGAGGCAAGGATGCGTGATGTCTGCATTACTCTTCAATATTGTCATAGACTGGGTGATGCGAAGAACAACTGAAGATCAACCTAGGGGCATCAGATGGACACTATTTACAACTCTTGAAGACCTAGACTTTGCAGACGACTTGGCACTGGTTTCCCATACACACCAACATATGCAAGAAAAAAACATCCCGTGTCAACAGATTTGCACAACAAATAGGACTGAACATAAGCCTGAAGAAAACAGAGGTGATGACCTTAAACACACAAAACCCTCCACCTATACAAATAAATGGAATAAATATACCCACAACAGAAGAGTTTTCATATCTGGGAAGCACTTTAAGATATGATGGAGGAACAGGCAATGACATCAAAAGCCGTCTCAACAAGGCAAGAAACACATTCAGAATGATCAACAATGTGTGGAAGTCCACGAAGTACAGCATCAACACCAAACTCAAGTTATACCAGAGCTGTGTTCTCTCCACCTTATTATACAGCTCTGAATGCTGGAGGATGACGGAGAAAGACCTTTCCAAGATCTCTGCATTCCACACAAGAAATCTCAGAATAATCTTACGTATCTTCTGGCCTAACACCATCTCCAACCAGCAATTACTTGCTCGGACAAACCAAGAAAGTATAGAGACCATTATTACAAGAAGACGGTGGAGATGGATTGGACACATCATGCGAAAAGAACAGGATTACATTACAAGAACCGCCCTACACTGGACACCTGAAGGCACTCGAAAGAGAGGACGACCCAAAGAGACCTGGCGTCGAACAGTGGAGAAAGAACTGAAAGCCATGAAGCAGACCTGGAGTTCTATCCAAAAGCTCGCCCAAAACAGACAGGAGTGGAGATCCTTTGTTGCTGCCCTACATGCCACTAGGCATAAAGGGCAGTAAGTAAGTAAGTTGCCCTCTAAAATGGTAATTTATAAAAGCATGTAAAATCGAGAAAATGCACTTAGATCTCAACCAAAAAACGTTTGGACAAAAAGATCATTTTAGTCATGTTGTTTGCTCTTCCCAACCTTTTTATGGAAAAATTCCAGTACATTTTAGAAGCTAATGTTCTGGAGAAGCTATTTCAAGAGCCAAAATAATTTAATCAGATGAATAAAGGTATTATTTCACACAAATTTCGAAATATTTCAAAAATCGGACTTCAAATTTAAACATGTATGTCAAAAAAAAATTTTTTTACATTGGACTAGGGCAAAATTGAACCTTCCTCTCTGAGAGCTGAGAGTGTTCTGAACATTTTGATATGAATCACCTGGGTATTATGTTATCTACTTCCCCTCTAAAATGGTAATTTATAAAAGCATGTAAAATCGAAAACCAAAAAACGTTTGGACAAAAAGATCATTTTAGTCATGTTTTTTGCTCTTCCCAACCTTTTTATGGAAAAATGTCAGTACATTTTAGAAGCTAATGTTTTGGAAAACCAATTTCAAGAGCCAAAATAACTCTATCAGATGAATAAAGGTATTATTTCACACAAATTTCGAAATTTTTCAAAAATCGGACTTAAAATTTCAACATTTATGTCAAAATATTTTTTTTTTACATTGGATTAGGGCAACATTGAACCTTCCATACTGAGAGCTGAGAGTGTTCTGAACATTTTGATATGAATCACCTGGGTATTATGTTATCAACATGCCCTCTAAAATGGTAATTTATAAAAGCATGTAAAATCGAGAAAATGCCCTCAGGGTTCAGAGGGTTAAAGCCCGGCCAGTGCTGGCTCGCGGCTATATGCTAGTCTCTGCACACTGTGATGAACCCCGGGCCTTTAACTTCCATCTCCACTCATAACAGCATAAGGGAGCAGGCATTGTGAAGGATTATGGAGTCAGCGTCTGGTCTTCGCATATGCATCATGGCACGGCCTATTAGAGCTGGCAAGGGCTAGAATGACGTACATTTGCCAAGCTGAAATTAGAATGAGCTAAAGATAATAAGTAGGTATGGGTAAATAGTCATTTGAAAGAACTTAAAGTTGGACTTCCTGTAAAAAAAAAAGTAAACTGTTTGCTTAAACATATTCATATCAAAAGCCATCGCCAAGGCTGTTGAAACACTTAGGGGATGTACAGACAGATAAACCAATGTGTCCAAACAGTTAACTGTTAAGGCTAACAAAGGCATGTTGTTTTGAGAAAATGAGAGAAGGGTATGTAATGTGATGATGTACAGAACTGAACTGAAAATTAGACAGCTTAAGGAATAGGACAGAGCATTGTGTGTGACATATGCTGAGTGACTGCAATAACATGTTCTGCAACCATACTCAGAATATGAAAATCAATAGTTTTCTTTTTAGGCTTACCATGTGAACTGAAACATGTTACCTGTGTGCTGTAGTTCATTTATTCGTTTATTGTAGTACATCATTTCTACTCATGGAAGCCAGCAAAATTAAAAGAAAAACACACCCTATTGTCTGTATATAATTACAATACTTAAACAATGTTATGTGCATCTGTTTACTTTGATATATGCCAGAAGGCTGTTTACTTACTTTTCGGATGTAAGAGCTTTTGCTAATTGCTTAATTTAAGTAATTATCCAAAGAGTTCTGTGTATCTCCCCAAAGTCACTTCGAAATTTGTGCGCAAGCGTTACAACACACATGCATAATAACAAAAGTCCTCTTACCTTTATTTGCAACCAGTCGGAGCGAAAAGCACCAGGGGATGAAAAGAAAAGAGAAAATATAAGATTAGAATATGCACTGTGGTAAATTAACAAACTCATATCTAACGATTTTTCTTCTTCCCAACAAATCACACACAATTTTATATAATGCAACTCAGTACTGATGTCGGCATGGAGCACAGCGCTTGACCTCATCACTTCCTGCAACAATACACTTAGTACAGTCATAAACCCAAGGGAGCAGGGGCCCTGACACAACTCACTAAGTGGAAATGTCTGCCAAATAACATTTGTATTGTAAAAGGGATAGTTATAATAAGCTCTTTTCCATTTGGGGTTTGTCTGCGATTGATTGCTTTGTTATTGTTTTGCCAAAATGATTTGCTTAATTACGTATGGACTTGAATAAAAGGATAGAAGTGGGGTCTGATGAAATGCTGGAATGGTCGATAACGGCAATGACTGTTGCGGTAATAGGTTCTTTTTAGAAAGTTGACAGAGGCGGCAGCTGAAATGAGACGGCACCTGTTGGTCTTTGCACCTGGCATAAATAGATGATGGTTCAGCGCATTTCATTTGCCATCTTCTTGCTATGTGACAATGGCAACCACAGTAATTATACTTAAGGATTTAATACAGGAGCTAATTATACTGATATAAGAGTTGCTTGAAAAAAGCCATCAATGGAAATAAGTGATCGTGGACCAAGATCGGACAACAACAACAAGAACAGGAAACACTTGTCTGAAAAGACCTTCATATACATAATGCAGCAGCATGATTGTAGCTGTATTACAAGGAGAGGCCACAATCACTGTAAATAGTAATGGGAAGCAATAATTGTAGCAGTTACTTTGTGGGCAGTATAAATGACTGTGGCAGTCAAATAGTAAGCTTTAGCAAAGACTGAGGCTTCAATAGAGTGAGCAGTAGAAGAAATAACTCTACTGGCAACATAATGAGCTGTAGCAATACCTGTAGCACCAAGCACAAAGACATCCACCATTGCTTTAGCCAGCTTTGGTTGCAAAATAAAGTATAGGACTTACAAATCCTTTAAGATGTATTTACGATATGTGCAATTAGACTGTGCATCACATGCCACTGCAGAAGCATGAATCCATCGTTGCGAACCAAACTGCTACACAACACTTCTTCTGTAAAATGTCTTTACTTCAATCCCAACACTCTTTACTGATACATTTACAATATTTAAATCAATGTGCTTAATTAGGCGCCATGCATTGTATGGCTATGTGTAGGTCTGTTGCAGGTAACAGGGCCAGGGGCAGCTGAATCCCAGAGTGACTGGAGCAGTCACTGCCATTTGCTAAACAACCAAACACTTGAAACTGTTGATCCAGTTATGGTTCCATTAGCTGAGAGGATAGGTGGGGTCATAAGGACGATAATTGAAGATGACAAAGAAGCAGGATAGGTTGAGTGTGTGGAGAGAGTAGGAAAATGATGAGCTTACAAGAGCCTACAAAGAGGAGAAAGCAGTGGTCCATTCTTCTCTTGTTAGCTTTCAGGATGACTCACTCTATGTAATCTGAAGACTTTAAGAAGCCCAACCGACACTTCACAACTGTCATCACCACCCATATATTGAGAGCCAGTCGATAAAACAAGACCAAAGTTGAGGAACAAAAAAAGGGGGGAAATGAGGACTCTGGTTTGAAGAAAAGAGATGAGAGGTAAAAAATGGGAACATGAGGGGAGGAGAACATCTGAAAAAGTCAGAGAAAAGAAACTACCGACTGCTCTAAATAAGGCCTTTTCAATTTTGCAGCTATTGACAAGGAAAACAAGCGAGAGGTGGGCTGTGTTCCCAATATGTTATCTCTGTTTAGTTGCACTGACTCTTGACAGACTACTCCCAGATATTGTGCTGCTCACGCATTCCAAACAAACCTAAGGCAGAGTAAATAGCTTCCGACACTAATTATACCTGCATCTCATAACATGTCAAGTTCTTACATATTATCCTAATGTACGTTCTTATCAATTTTTAAAATGCTACACAGATCTTTCATCACACTGACTTTTTCTATTTCATTTCAACATCCTCTAGCTAGACGAAAACAGTGTTGTTGTGTGTTTTTGTGCATACAGCAAGCAGTTTTTAATGTTCACTATCAGCCAGAGTGATTTCTTTGCATTAGGGCCGGCCATGCACATTATAAAAGGAAACAATCCTGCTAAGAGACTCCTTCACAACATTAAGTTAACTACTATGAATTACCAGGATTCTTTCCTGCAAATGATTCCGTCTCTTTGTCACATTGGATGCAGCACCGTTTCTGTATTCATCTTAACATTGTCATCAGTGGTCAGGTCGGGAACACTATAGCTATTAGAGAGTAATTGGAACAGCTTGGTCTGTAAAGCGGACCTCTACTTAACTCAGTTTATCTGTTAACTTCTGGCCAGTGAAGAACTATGCCAATTCCGCGCTCATGGTGTGGATCCAGCTTTATTGATCCTATCATACGTGTTTTTATGAAGGCTGCTCATGTCTACCATATCCAAGTAGACACACACACACACACACACACACACACACACACACACAATCACACAGACACACACACAATCAAACAGACACAAAACTTTGTGACTGCTCATTTTTGGGATGATATGAAAGCCAGTTTCTTCCCCCATATCGTGGCTCTAAGCAGACAAGAAGGCAAAATAGCTCTGGATAGACCACTGTTTTCACTCAAAAGGCTAATGCTTCCTAGACATGAGGTCACAGAAGCCATTCAAACGTCTTGATTTCACATTATAACAAGATTTTTTTGGAGTCAAGTGGCTCACCATATTTTTTGGGGCCTTTTGCAGTTGGCTGGTGTCAAACTGAATATGGTCAGTTCTGCATTTAAAAGATATTGGCCCAAAAGTCTAGACTCCCACTGCATGATTCATCTTTAAGGACAGGGTAGACTGGATAAAGAATGAATTGTACAATCTATGTAAAGTATCAACAGGATGGAGTGGGTGTAGGTGATTTATTTTACAGATCTTGACATCATCACAGTTCATGCAGCAGTCCTAATAGTGTTCAGTCAGGGAGCTGTTCACACTGTACAGGGGTACAGAATGGATCTTCAAAACAAAGCCATAGGGCAAATTTATAACCAAAAGACAATTAACATTTGCTAGGGAGATTATCCTTTTTTTGTTTTGGCCTCTGCAAGCCCAGCTGGACTGGTCCTGATACAATCTCACAGGCTTAGAGGGCCAATGCCTGGCCTACTCAGCCTGACTCAATGGCAGTCTTGAGCCTTTTTTTACGGCCAAGATAATCTGCATTAGTCCCGAGTGGCCCCCCCCCCCTGGCCCCTATTTCCGGATCCGAGATTCCAATCAAGACAAAGAGTCAAGGTGAACTTTTCTCAGTATATCCTGGGTAATAAGAAATAAGAGGAATGCCTGACTTTATCCAGACACAAACAAACCAACATCTGCATTAATCTGAGGGATTTCATTCAGCCTCATATCCATAAATGAGTCATTAATTATTCATGAACACCTACAGTAGAGCATTCAAATTCATTCATTTTGCATTTCAAGTGAAAATCTGTTTATGTGCACGGGGCTAGTTTGGGGGATGCTATGTGTGTGCACCTTGTGTGTGTGTGTGTGTTTGTTTATCTCAAAGTTTCCTTTTAGGGAGGGGAGAGTCTCAACACAAATGTGAGTCAAAAGCTGTGTGGATTTCAAAAAGTATTTGTGTGCGCATTCATCAGTTCATTTACAATAAGGGTGCATTTGTCAGTGGGAAAACATTCACCTACACAATTCACACACTCAGGCACCCACACAGCCTCATACTATGAACACTGACTCTGATGTGATGCCCTGGCTGCCACATTCCTTTATATTCATCTCAAGACTTCCAAGTCCAATTATTGCGTCTACCTCACCATTGCCCGGGACACCAATACACCTCAATTAAAAAATCATTCAAGAGCAATTAATAATGCAATAAAGAGAGAAGGCAGATGATACAGTGTAAAGAGAGGAGGAGGGGAGGGAGTACAGAGATAGAGGTGAAGGGGAAAGCAGAAAAGAAAAGGTAATTGGGACGGAACAAAGTCAAGGTATTTAGGTGAGTTTGGAGTTCACATTGTCAAAGCAACCCTGCATTTTGGTGAACCATTTCATCCTTACATGGTTTCAATCTTAGTCAAAAGGATAAGTCCTCTTAAAATCCTCTTCGCAAGCATAGTCACATGTCCTGCTGCTTAAATGTGGCCTTCCATTGAAACTATTGCATTGATAGATGGCTTCAATAGTACCCATTATGTCTTTCTTG